>CM065589.1:232855973-233008501 GCA_033119425.1 Bufotes viridis
GCACTGTAGTTTGTGGTGACAGGCTCAATTTAAAGAGGAACTGTCACCGCTCTTTTAGTAAATAATTGTATTCTACATGAAACGATAGTTTTATGGCAGCTTTTCTTTTGCTTTATTGTGTTACTACCATGAATAAAGGAGGGGCTTTGGGCGCCATTGGTGTCTGTCCATGAATAAAAGAGGTGCAATGGGGGCCATTGGTGTCTGTCCATAATTAAAAGAGGTACATTGGGGGCCATTGGTGTCTGTCCATGAATAAAAGAGGTGCATTGGCGCCATTAATGTTTGTCACCACTTGCCATCATTTTTATTGCTCTCCTTCTATACTGGAGCAGAAAAACTGAAATGAAAAACATCAGTATGAATTTAGTCATACAAATAACAAATTTCATTCTGGCCTAAATGTTTAACTGGTAGCTGGATTGTTGTTGATCTGGTGCTGTACTACATAAAAGTCAGTAGGTGTGAGTATACCCAAGAAAGCTGCCCTCACCCCCCATCACCGAGTAAAAGTTAAATTTTATGTAGAAGCATACATTTTTGTATTCACTTAGAGGACAAGCTTTTTAAAGCTACAGTAGTAATAAGCCAGGTTTGGAGTGGTGGTTAGCTGTAATGTGAAATGTACTTTGTTCTCTATGATTTGACTTAATAGAATAAGTGTGCTAGGAAATAGTATCCATGTAGTTCTCTTATTTCCCATCTGTGATATACTATTAAATAGCCACAGGCTGCAGCCAAAAAAATAAATTGATGCTCAAGGTTTACATTTTATTTTCTATACTGTTATTTACTAAATTATTCTGTGAATGTGGTTTTCTAACTTGTGGTGGTAGGGGTGAAAGCCTTACCAAGTAGCTTAGTAGCGGTAATGCGGAGATTTGGAAGAATAGGTCTGTGGTTAGCAATAAAATGCTGGATATAAAAAGTTGGAAGTTGCAGTAGTGAACACGAATTATCAATTTTATTACCCACCACTGATATTAGGATTCTTGGCACATGGTTTCCATTGAAATAGCACATATTCTTTACTGCGTTTAAAAGAACTGTATTGTGGTTTGTGGAGCGACCAAGGTAAAATGTAATGTGTTAAAGAAAAAAACTTGCAAGAGGCTTACTAGGGATTTACTGTTGTTTCTCTGTATTTTCATGTCAAACAATATGTTATTGTAGCCTTTTCCCAGACAATGACATAGAAATGAAAAAGAATCATAAGGGTAATTTCAGATCTCCAGTTTTGTAATGCTGTAACAACTTCGCCTGTTTCTGCTCCAGAAGCCAGGCAAGGAGGCAGGAGGGTTTTAGACTGATAGCTGTCTTAAGCTCCTGGGATGGAGTAGAGATGCGAGTGAGGACTTGGCTTGGAACCAATCAGATCTGTGCTCTAATTAAATCCTGCTGTCCTTTGTGATAAAATTGTCTGAGTACTATGATCTGCCCAGCAAAGGCTTAACCACTGCCAGCAACCTGGTTAAGCAAAAGCTGGTAAACTTGCCCTGCAACACCCATATCTCTACAGAGGTCCTTCCTACAGCAGAATAGCCACCATGATAGGGGCAATCCTATTCAGGAACCTAATAAGTTAATCATGAGCAGTCCCTGTGGGTAGTATGGAATCCTATGGAGTCTGCTGTATATAGTTCACAAGCAGGGATGAGCGAATCGACTTCATATGAAACATCCAAAGTCAATTCGCATAAACATCATTCTAATACTGTATGGAGCAGGAGACTTCGTGCAATAACTTCATAAATTAATTTGTACTGTAAAAAAACATTTAGTGAACTCGGGTTCAGTTCCAAGGTACCACTTAAAACTGAACCTGAGTTCTGGAAATTGTTTTTTACAGTACAAATTAATTTATGAAGTTATTGAGCGAAGTCTCGCGAAGCAATAACTTTGGCTCATCGGAGCCAATACATTCTAATACTCTACAGAGCTCTTGAAGTCGATTCGCTCATCCCTATTCACACGCTCAGGAGTCCTCATACTGCCCCTCTCAACTCATTGGTATAGGAAGAAATCTGTCAATCCATGTGGGAAGAGGGGGAGCTTGTGAATGCAAGTACTCCCAAGCCTGTGCACTATATTGAACGGACTTCAGTGCTTCACCTGTGCTGGGGCTGATCAGTAGTGATTTTTAGCAAAATGACTTAGTCAGTTCCAGTAAGTGACCCAGCATTTTATTCACGGTCTCTGTCACCAGTTTATGCTGCTCTCAGATAGAAAAGAATAAAACTGGTGACAGATTACATTTCAAGTACTCAGAAATGATCTGTTTGCTGCTTACTGATGTATATAATTGCCTGACAGTTGCAGGAGCTGGCTGTTCTTAGCAGACCCAGCTCAACTCTTTAGTGTAGAGTATATTGAACTCCACAATTTCTGTGAAAATGGAGAAACAAAATGAAAGTATTTTCTTGCAGGTAGCTGAATTTGAGGTGCGCTTGCAGGTCCTGTCTCCTCTTCCTCTCTCTGTCAGCTGCCCTGTGTAACGCACCAAATTGATCAGTTAGGATCTCAACTGCGGAGTCCTTTGACATCCACTCCTATCACACTACTTGAGTGTTGATGGAGTCTTTTGCGGCTGCTCAGTGTGTACCCCAGGCGGCTCTCTCAGTCTTAAGCGGAGAGTATGGGGTAACAAAATCATGTACCGCGTACTAAAGATAGAGTGTAAAACTAATAGTGAGGAGAGTTTGTTTTAGGAATCAGAGTACAGATTAAAGTTCATGAATAACAGCTCTAGGCAATGTTCAGAAATCCCAGGCCTGCAGTACTAATAGTCACCAGCGCGTGTCCCTTCCTTTCAGTGAGCAATGTCAGTGAACAAAATGACAGGCTGATACTTGCTGTTAGAAGTCATGCAGGGATCCTGCTGTGGTGGAGCTGGATAAGGTAGGTGAGGGTTTCTCCTGGAGGTTCAGAGTTGCAGGTAGTTAGAAGCTTGCGTCCTCGTGGTGAATGGAGCAGGCAGGGTGCGCACTCCATTAGTGGAACACCCTGTGCAGCACCTGGCTCCTATTTATTGACCAAGTGTGGATGGGCGGAGCCACCTTAGACGGCCCAGCGGCCACTGCTTCCAGCCTGGGAGGCAAACAGCTATCGTTGTCATGGTTACACAGGGCATGGATCCAGGCTGGAGCGCAAACCACCGTATCCTTACAGTACCCCCTTAAGGGGACCCTCTCCGGGTACCCCAGTAGGGGAGGGTCGGTCGGGAAATCTCCTGTGGAACAACCTTTGGAGTCTGGGTGCATGGACGTCTCGCACATCTTCCCAAGAGTCATCCTGAGACCCGTAACCCTTCCATCTAACGAGGTACTGGATCCTCCCCCGTCTTCTTCTGGAGTCGAGAAGCTGCTCAACCTCAAATTCCTCCTCACCACGGACATCTATCGGGGGAGGGTTGAGGAACCCGTGAGGGGAACGGGCTAGGTCTAAACGGTTTTAGCAACGATACATGGAATGTGGGATGTACCTGTAGTCGAGGAGGAAGGGTAAGTCTCACCGTGTTGGGGTTGATAATTCTTTCTATCAGAAACGGACCCAAAAATTGCCTACCCAGTTTCTTAGCAGGTACCCCCAACCGAAGGTTTCTCGTTGACAGCCATACCGAGTCTCCAACCTGATAAGGAGGATTTTCTCTTCTGTGACGGTCGTAGTAGATCTTCTGCCTTTCCTTTGCCCGTTGGAGGTTGTCTTTCAGCATCATGAGGGTTGTTTGCAAGGTAGTTACATAATCATCTGTGGCAGGAACGTTTGTAGGAAGGCTGATTTCAGGGAGAGACCTAGGGTGGAATCCATAATTAGCAAAGAATGGACTATGTAGAGTGGAGGAATTTACAGAATTGTTGTAAGCTTAATTCGGCAAGAGGGAGTAGGCTTTCCCAGTCATCTTGAAGGAATGAGCAGTGACATCTGAGAAATTGTTCCAGACATTGGTTCACCCTTTCCGTCTGCCCGTTAGTTTGGGGGTGGTAGGCGGTAGACATTCTATGGTCGATTTGGAGTCTAAGACAAAGTGCTCTCCAAAATTTGATATAAATTGTGAACCCCTGTCTGATATAACTTGGGTAGGGATTCCATGTAGTTTTATGACATTGGACAGAAAGGCCTCGGCAGTTTCACTGGAGGAAGGTAATTTTTTGAGGGCGATGAAGTGTGCCATCTTAGTTAGTAGGTCTACTACAACCATGATGGTGTTGTTTCCTCTGGAGCGGGGGAGTTCTACAATGAAGTCCATTGAAACCCATTCCCAGGGTCTGTTGGGGATAGGAAGACTCATAAGAAGGCCATATGGTCGATTTCTATCACTTTTGCATGAGGCACATGTCTCACATGTGGAAACATATTGCTTAATTTCTTTGGTCATTTTTGGCCACCAGAAGTTCCTGCGTATCAGGTTTATGGTTTTGGCAATGCCAGGGTGTCCCGCGAGGGGTGTGTCATGGCAGAGTTTGATTACCTGGGTGGTGAGAGGAGTTGGTATGTACAGTAGGTTGTTTTTGTAGAGGAAACCCCGTTGGTCTTTCCGGTTCCGGGGGATGTTAGCACAGTCAATTTTCAGAGCATCCTTAAGCTGGGTTTCCAATTCGATGGTGGCGAGGATAATTTTGTTAGGTGGTATAATGCATGTGGGGGCTGTAACTGCGGCGCGGCATTCAGCCAGACGTGATAAGGCGTCAGCCTTCCCATTTTTTGAGCCTGGTCGATAAGTAATTTGAAAGTCGAATCTGTCAAAAAAACTCCACCGTACCTGACGTGCTGACAGTGTTTTACTGGTTTTCAGGTATTGTAAATTACGGTGATCCGTGTATATTGTGATGGGGTGTGTTGAACCTTCAAGTAGGTGCCTCCAGTTCTCTAGGGAACATTTTATGGCAAGAAGTTCCTTTTCCCTATGGGGTAGTTGATTTCAGCTGTGTTTAGAGTCTGGGAGTAAAACCCGACAGGATGTAGTGGGGATGAGAAGGAGCTCCGCTGGGACAGAACAGCTCCTATGGCTGCCTGTGATGCATCTACTTCCAGCACAAAGTGATAGTTTGGATTCGGAATGGTCAGAATTGGTGCTGAAGTGAATTTGTCTTTAAGTAACTCAAAAGCTGATTGGGCCTCCATGGACCAAACAAATTTCGTATTGACACTAGTTAATCTGGTTAGGGGTTTGATGGTAGCGGAGAAGTCTTTGATGAATTTCCTGTAGAAGTTCGAGAACCCTATGAAACGCTGGAGGGCTTTCCTAGAGTCCGGAATCGGCCAGTTTTGGATGCAGGTGATCTTTGACTGATCCATCTGAATTCCCTTGGGTGAGATTATATAACCAAGGAACGGAAGGGTAGTAGTCTCGAATATACACTTTTCCGGTTTGACATATAAGTGATGGACGCTAATCGCGCAAGTACCCAACGGACGTGTTTCCTGTGATCTTGTAGGTTATCGGAGTAGACCAATATGTCATCTAGATAGATGACAACACATACATCTAGTAGATCCCTAAATATGTCGTTGATAAAGTTTTGGAATGTGGCAGGGGCATTGCACAAGCCGAAAGGCATTACCATATACTCAAAGAGTCCGCACCGGGTGCGGAAAGCAGTTTTCCATTCATCCCCGGTTCTAATCCTAATCAAGTTGTATGCGCCTCAAGTCCAGTTTAGTGTAGATAGTTGATGTTTGAAGTCTTTCAATAAGCTCGGATATTAGCGGCAGGGGGTACCGGTTTTTGATTGTTATTTTATTTAATGCTCTGTAATCAATGATGGGTCTGAGGCTCAAGTCTTTGTTCCTTACGTAAGAACATACCTGCGGCTGCAGGGGAGGTTGAAGGCCGAATGAATCCCTTCCTTAAGTTCTCTTCGAGATACTGTTTGAGGTGGTCAAGTTCTGGTTGTGCCAATGGGTAGATTCTTCCTGTGGGTATTTCACTGCCCGGCAGCAGGTCTATGGGGCAATCGTAGGGTCTATGGGGCGGTAGGGTTTCCGCCATCTTTGCACTAAATACCTCCGAAAACTCTGAGTATTGGGTAGGGACCTGGTTCACCCCTACATGCATGAGAGTTTTAATAGGGAAACAGGTCTCCCTGCAATAACGTGAGGTAAACCCAATTCTCCCCTGTTCCCATAGGAGAACTGGTTGATGTAACCGAGCCATGGCAAGCCTAAAATGATGGGGAACGAAGGGGAGTGTATGACATCAAAGGATAAAAATTCTGTGTGGTTATTTTCGCTTGTCACCAAAAGGGGTTGAGTCTGGCTATGGATAGGTCTAGAGGTTGTACCATCAATAAAACTCACGGATATCGATACATCTTTCCTTGTATGGGGAATTTTATTTCTCTCTACTAGATGCTTATCGATAAAATTCCCTGAAGCTCCCGTGTCCACCATTGCATCAACGATAGTTCGGTTTTGGTCCCACTGTAAGGTAAGAGACGTATAAATGTAACCACTTGTGTTGTTATCTTTTCTGCCTAAGTTACAGAACGTCATCATTTTACCTTCATGTTTCTTTCTTATGGCAGGACATCCATCGACCGAATGATCAGCCGACGCACAGTATAAGCAGAGGTTGAGGTTCCGTCTCCGGGTCTTCTCTCTCAGTCAGAGGACCACGAATTGCCCCAATCTCCATCATCTCTGCTACAGGATCCGGGCTGGTCTGTCTCGGGGTGGGTGTAAACCCTGAGACTCTCTCGGCCCTACGCTCCTTAAGCGCCTGTCAATGGTGGTGACCTTCTGCATCAAGGCGCCGAGTGTATGTGGCAGCTCTCCGCGGGCTAACTCATCCTTCAGGGCCTCAGATAGACCGAGACGGAACTGATTTCTAAGAGTGAGATCATTCCATTCAGTCTCACGGGCCCAACGAGTGTATTCCGCAATAAAGTCCTCAACGGGTCGTCTCCTTGCTTTAGGGTGCGAATGGCGGTCTCCGCAGTCAGCTGCTTGTTGTGGTCCTCGTAAAGGAGGGCCATTGTTTCAAGAAATTGCGGAAAGGAATTCAAGACCGGGTCTTCCTTTTCTAAATAGGTGTTAGCCCATGCTCTGGCCTCCCCTGAGGTAAGAGATCATGGTGAGTACTTTGGTTCTATCGGTAGGATAGGTCCGGGGCGTAACTGAAACATCAGCTTGCACGCATTCAGGAATTCGCGGAACTGCTTCCGGTCTCCTGAGAAAAGTTCAGGTGGACTGACCTTGGGTTCCGGTCCATCGTGGTGGTGTCCTGTGCGCGACGAGACGAGATCTCGCAACGCCTGATTTTCCAATTGGAGATTCTGTACGGTCACGTTAAGGGTTTCCACCCTCTCAGTGAGGGCGACCATGTGCCGCGCGAGCCCGCTGGATCCATGAGGGTTCCACTAATATGTAACGCACCAAATTGATCAGTTAGGATCTCAACTGCGGAGTCCTTTGACATCCACTCCTATCACACTACTTGAGTGTTGATGGAGTCTTTGCGGCTGCTCAGTGTGTACCCCAGGCGGCTCTCTCAGTCTTAAGCGGAGAGTATGGGGTAACAAAATCATGTACCGCGTACTAAAGATAGAGTGTAAAACTAATAGTGAGGAGAGTTTGTTTTAGGAATCAGAGTACAGATTAAAGTTCATGAATAACAGCTCTAGGCAATGTTCAGAAATCCCAGGCCTGCAGTACTAATAGTCACCAGCGCGTGTCCCTTCCTTTCAGTGAGCAATGTCAGTGAACAAAATGACAGGCTGATACTTGCTGTTAGAAGTCATGCAGGGATCCTGCTGTGGTGGAGCTGGATAAGGTAGGTGAGGGTTTCTCCTGGAGGTTCAGAGTTGCAGGTAGTTAGAAGCTTGCGTCCTCGTGGTGAATGGAGCAGGCAGGGTGCGCACTCCATTAGTGGAACACCCTGTGCAGCACCTGGCTCCTATTTATTGACCAAGTGTGGATGGGCGGAGCCACCTTAGACGGCCCAGCGGCCACTGCTTCCAGCCTGGGAGGCAAACAGCTATCGTTGTCATGGTTACACAGGGCATGGATCCAGGCTGGAGCGCAAACCACCGTATCCTTACACCCTGTTTCTCTCTATTATACACAACACACATAATTCTTCTTTGGAATAGTAGCTTTTCCCTTCACTGTCACTAACAATAAGCTTGATTGATTTCTTACTGTCCCTGATTGAGTTTTTACTGTCCCTGACTCCCTAAGATCACACACAACCACTGTCTTTCACAGCCCAGCACAAAATTGCGTTCTGCTTGTTCTTCTAGGGCACCTCTCTGCCTGCCGCAGCACTGATTGGCTCATCCAGGCTGTCTGTCAGCCTGGGAGCCAATCAGGGCAAGCCTTTTACCCACTTCCTCTCAGGGTCATGTAAGAACCCCTTTTCTACCTCCCTAGTGCTTTTTTTCCCACCGACGTGCACTAAAATAGCTCTACGTGCTGTTTTAACAGATTTGTCAGAAACGAACCTGGTAAGATTCGAGTTTGTCTGCCGTCCAAAAACTAGCAAAGATTGGTCTGAACTGGTTTGCTAATCGTTAATCAGCTCATTAGAAACTTAAAGCACTGGTGAAATTTTAATTTTTGCATTCTTAATTTACTTCATCCTTGTCAGTTACAACCCTCATGATTTTGGGTAAGGCCTATTACTCCTGAAACACTCAGTGGAAGAGGTAGCAACAAAATATCAGTATCAAATATCAGTATTATGCATGAATAGTTACTGCTTTAATTGCACATCCTCCTAGTAATTAAGAGAACAAGTGTGCTGCCGGTTTGTATGGACTAATTAATATTCTGGCAACAGAAGTGCAGCCAAATAGTGTATAACACATTAAAATGGGAAGTGATAATTACTCAATATTTTTTGGAGCTTGGAACATTTGATTTAATGTCTAGAACAGGCATCCTCAAACTGCGGCCCTCCAGCTGTTGCAAAACTACAACTCCCAGCATGCCCAAACAGCCTACAGGTATCAACCTACAGCAGGGCATTGTGGGAGTTGTAGTTTTACAACAGCTGGAGGACCACAGTTTGAGGATGCCTGGTCTAGAACTAGGCCTGTATTTAGATACAGTGATCATATGAATAATAAGCTTATTTGTATAATCAAACCTGAGACTGCTGCACCTCCCATAGGAGGTCTAGTCACATTATTGAGACCACTAGCTAATATCCAGAGTAACCTCTGTGTGCAGCATGGACAGCAGCTAGACAGGCTGGGCGTGACTCAGTAAAGTCCTGGTAGGTTGTTACAGGTATCTGGAGCTATGCTCACTGTAGTGCATCCCACAGCTCCTGTCGGGCGCTTGGGGGAGGATCCATAGAGCGAGGATGATGATCGAGATGGTCCCACAGATGCTCAAATGGGTTCAAGTCTAGGGAGTAATGGGGCAAGGGAAGTACGTACATGCTCTTTCGACCAATGTTGTTGTTATATATCCAAATCAGTTGAGAGTGCCTTCCACATGGATGAGTGGGCCTCTAGAAAGCCAGGAAAACATTGCCCAGGCCATAACGCTGCCAGCACCAGCTACTTTTCTTCCAGCAATGGTTGCTCTGATGTTTCTCAACTGACAGACTATTGTCTATCCATTCGATGAAGCAGAAAATGTGACTTATCAGAGAAGGCAACCCCTTTGCCAATCAGCAAATTGAAGCCTTTTCTGCCAATGTGAATTCATTAACAGAAGTGCAGTGACGATCCCTCTGGTTCAGAGTCACATATGCAGTAGGGTTCTCTGAACTGTTGCTTTAGACACATGTCTGGTTGCCCCCTGGTTCATTTTAGCAGTGAGCTACTCCACTGTACTGTGTCAGTTCTTCCTCACGCACCTTTGTAGCCGACACTTGCCTCTCACATTAATGGCCCGTGGTGCTGTACAGTTTCCATGTTGCTTATTCACAATGGAATCATTTTTCCACTCACCATACACTTACACCACAATAGCACTTTCAGAAATACTGCCCCCTTTGGTCTGAAAGTCAATAATCATCTCCTTTTGCAATCGCCCCTTTTACCCATGACAGCAATGAGAGATATGTGTGCAGAAAGCCTATACCACCCCTTATATACCCACTAAGCCATCTAATTCAGTTCAGTCTGTTATTCTGCACAGTTGATCCAGAGGAAGGCAAGAAACCCCATGAGGTAGAAGCCAATTTCCTCAATTTAGGGGAAAAAATGTTTCCCGACTCCAATCAGACAATCAGAATTACTCTCTGGATCAACGACCCTTCTCCAGAAATCTAGTAACTATAACCTGTACTATTATTACACTCCAGAAATGCATCCAGACCCCTCTTGAACTCTTTTAGTTAGTTTACCATGACACATTCCTCTGGAAGAGATTTCCATAGTCTCACTTTTCACAGTCTCACTGCAATCCGTGAAAGATATACACCAAAAGGTGGTGTATATCTGTTAGTAAACCCCCTTTCTTTATGTTATTTATTGCCCCATTTACATTTATCCATATATTTTTCTATTCCTAATCCTTTTATTTCCATAAGGTATATACCTTTCAGTGAAAATTTAGGATGCTTTTAAAAATATTCAATTTTTTTGTCTGTACTTTTATTTTTGAGGACATTGGGCTAATGGCCTCTCTAAACTGATCAAATTATGATTTTCTAAAGTTCAGAGTTTTTGTGCCTCTTTGACAAGTCTATTGGTTAATACTAATTCCAATATGGCCATCCTTCTAGTTGCATCCTGTACAAGTTGGGAACGGTAGTTGCCTTTAATTTTTGACATGAATTTGTTTCCTTTATTAGATCCAGAGTAGAGATGAGTGAACCACTCAAGATTTGTTTGTGGTCCGGTTCACCAGATTTTTTTATAAAAGTTTGGTTCGGACCCAAATTGATTCTGGCTGAACCGAAGTTGCTCCAGTTGTCCTGAAAGTTGGTATATAACATCTTCTAGCGTCCTAGGAGTCCGAATTTTTAGGAAAACTTGATACGTTTTTGTTTACTTTTTATGAATTTTTTTCCCTCCTCCACTCCCCAATCCCCAAGCTCTGGATTGCAATGAGAACAGTAGTAAATGATGTCTGAACGACACTGAATACATAGCTGTGGTTGAACGCACTTTTGAAGGTGTTAAAATACAGCGTGTTTAAAAACATACCATGCTTGCACGTGTTTTTATCATATTCAAAAGCTTCCATAAATTGGGGGCAGATGATGTTTAAACACACATGGTGTTATGGGATAAAAAGAAATAAAAAAAGTCGCTACTTGTGGGACCAAGCATTCAAAAATTATACCCTGACAAGGTCTGAATGCCTGCTTGTACGACATGCACAAGTGTCGAAAGAAAAAGTGGCTAATTGTGAACGGGGCTAAAAAAAATAGTGGCATGTGACCACAAAAGTAGTGGCAGTAGAAGCAGCATATCATGCAACATATAAGGCTGCCTATGGGTAGTAGTAGTAGTGATAGTGGTGGCAGATGCTTTACGTTAATAGTGGTGGTAGTAGGGGATTAGCAGCAAGGAGCAGCAGCAAGTGAGGTAATGGCGTCTACAGCAGCAACCAAATGGTAAAGGTTAGGAGAGAGGCAGCAGCCTTATGAAAGGGGATGGTCAGCAGGCTGCAGCAGCGGCATGATGGAGATGGCAGCAGCAGCTGTAAAGAACGTGATAGTATGCAGGTTGCAGCAGTCATACAGAATGTGATGGTAGGCAGGTTGCAGCAGTGGCATGATGGCGGCAGCAGCTGTACAGAATGTGATGGTAAGCATGTCGCAGCACTGGCATGATGAAGGCGGCAGCGTCACTGCACAGAATGTGATGGTAGGCAGGTCGCAGTAGTGGCATGATGGTGACGGCAGCAACAGCCATACAGAATATGATGGTAGGCAGGTCTGCTGTGGCTTCTGCTTCTCATGGCGGCGGGGGGGGGGGGGGGATTCTGCAGGGAATGAAGAGGGGCCTCCCTTTGAGATACGCTGGTGGCAGGCATCTGTTCACTTTAAGCTGTGTACACAGTGTTTCCTGGTAATAACGTAATTTTTCCTCCCTTTCTGTGAGAGCAAAACATTCCCCCATTTTGCCTTGGTAGCAAGGGTCTGAAAGCATGGCTATCCAATAATCATCAGATTGCTTGATGTCAACGATACAGCTGTCACTGCGTAAGCAGGAGAGCATACAGGTTGCCATTTTGACCCTCATGCCCGAGCAGCCAGTTCTTTTTTGGCTCTACCCCCCCCCCCCCCCACTGAGACGATTTGGTGTCTTGGCCAGGGCCATCCTCATCGTCGTCCTTCTGTTCCTCCACCTCCTCCTCCACCTTTTGCAGTGTCATCTCCTCATCCTCATCTTCCATGACAGCTCCTTATCCTCAGTGGCAGATTCCCTTTGTGTGTCCCCAACAGCTATAGGGTGGACAGCAAGATGCGTGAGCAGGTCTTCTTCCACTGTGGTCCCCTGCTGCAAGGATGACATCGCTTATGCCAAAGTTGTCCATGCTGACAAACTTTGTTGTCTCATAGAAACATAGAAACATAGAAACATAGAATGTGTCGGCAGATAAGAACCATTTGGCCCATCTAGTCTGCCCAATAGACTGAATACTATGAATAGCCCCAGGCCCTATCTTATATGAAGGATGGCCTTATGCCTATCCCATGCATGCTTAAACTCCTTCACTGTATTTGCAGCTACCACTTCTGCAGGAAGGCTATTCCATGCGTCCACTACTCTCTCAGTAAAGTAATTCTTCCTGATATTACCTTTAAACCTTTGCCCCTCTAATTTAAAAACTATGTCCTCTTGTAGCAGTTTTTCTTCTTTTAAATATTCTCTCCTCTTTTACCGTGATGATTCCCTTTATGTATTTAAAAGTTTCTATCATATCCCCTCTGTCTCTTCTTACTTCCAAGCTATACATGTTAAGGTCGTTTAACCTTTCCTGGTAAGTTTTGTCCTGCAATCCATGTACTAGTTTAGTAGCTCTTCTCTGAACTCTCTCCAAAGTTTCAATATCCTTCTGCAGATATGGTCTCCAGTACTGCACACAATACTCCAAATGAGGTCTCACTAGTGCTCTGTAGAGCGGCACGAGCACCTCCCTCTTTCTACTGGTAATGCCTCTCCCTATACACCCAAGCATTCTGCTGGCATTACCTGCTGCTCTATGACATTGTCTGCCCACCTTTAGGTCGTCTGATATAATGACCCCTAAATCCCTTTCCTCAGATACTGAGGTTAGTACTGTATCACTGATTTTATATTCTGCTCTTGGGTTTTACGCCCCAGGTGCATTATCTTGCACTTATCAACATTGAATTTTAGTTGCCATATTTTTGACCATTCCTCTAGTTTTCCCAAATCCTTTTCCATTTGGTGTATCCCTCCAGGAACATCAACCCTGTTACAAATCTTTGTGTCATCAGCAAAAGACACACCTTACCATTGAGGCCTTCTGCAATTTCGCTGATAAAGATATTAAACAATATAGGTCCCAGAACAGATCCCTGAGGTACCCCACTGGTAACAATACCATGGTCTGAATATACTCCATTGACTACAACCCTCTGTTTTCTGTCCTTCAGCCACTGCCTAATCCATTCAACAATATGTGAGCCCAAGTTCAAACACTGTAGTTTATTGATAAGCCTTCTATGTGGGACAGTATCAAAAGCCTTACTAAAGTCCAGATAAGCGATGTCTACTGCACCTCCGCCATCTATTATTTTAGTCACCCAATCAAAAAGTCAATAAGATTAGTTTGACATGATCTCCCTGAAGTAAACCCATGCTGTTTTTCATCAATCAACCCATGAGTTTTTAGATGTTCCACAATCCTCTCCTTGAGTATGGTTTCCATTAATTTCCCCACTATTGATGTCAGGCTTACCGGCCTATAGTTGCCCGATTCCTCTCTACTACCTTTCTTGTGAATTGGCACAACGTTTGCTAATTTCCAGTCTTCTGGGATGACACCTGTTACCAGTGATTGGTTAAATAAATCTGTTAATGGTTCTGCTAGTACACCTCTAAGCTCTTTTAATAGCTTTGGGTGTATCCCATCAGGCCCCTGTGATTTATTTGTATTAATTTTAGACAGCTGACTTAGAACCTCTTCCTCTGTAAAGACACATGCATCAAAGGATTCATGAGTCTTCCTCCCTAACTGAGGTCCTTCTCCTTCATTTTCCTTTGTAAAAACTGAACAGAAGTATTCATTGAGGCAGTCAGCTAGTTCTTTATCCTCTTCCATATACCTTCCTTCTTTTGTTTTTAATTTGGTAATTCCTTTTTTTAATTTCCTTTTTCATTTATGTATCTGAAGAATGTCTTATCACCTTTTTTCACTGACTGAGCTAATTTCTCTTCTGCTTGAGCTTTAGAAGCTCTTATAACTTGCTTGGCCTCTCTCTGCCTCATCTTATAGATTTTCCGGTCATCCTCGTTTTGGGTGTTTTTATACTTACTAAATGCCATCTTTTTGTTTTTAATAATTTTGGCCACTTCTGCTGAGTACCACAGTGGTCTCTTCCTTTTTTGCTTTTACTGACGAGCCTAATGCACTTTTCTGTTGCCTTCAATAGTGCCACTTTGAAGTAGTCCCATTTCTCTTGGACTCCATTGAAATTGTTCCAGTCTGATAGGGACTCGTATACCACTGATCTCATTTTAGAAAAGTCTGTTTTCCGAAAATCTAAAACTTTTGTTTTTGTGTGGAGTGACTCAGTCACTGTACTTATAGTAAACCACACTGACTGGTGATCACTGGATCCTAAGCTTTCCCTACAGTGATATCAGATACCAAATTGCCATTTGTGAATACTAAATCTAAAATCGCCTCCTTCCGGGTTGGCTCCTCAACTACTTGCTGTAGAGATAATCCCAGTAGGGAATTTAGAATGTCAGTACTCCTGGCAGAACTAGCTATTTTGGTTTTCCAGTTTATATCAGGAAGATTAAAGTCTCCCATTATGACAACTTCCCCTTTCAATGTCATTTTAGCCATTTCCTCGACTAGTAGATCATCCAATTCTTTGACTTGGCTTGGTGGTCTGTATATGACACCTACACGAGTTACCTTATGATTACCGAGCTGCAACGTAACCCAAACTGACTCTAAATTGGTTTCGCTGACTTGTATTAGATTAGATTTTATGCTATCTTTCACATATAGGGCCACTCCACCGCCTTTCTTGCCTTCTCTGTCTTTCCTATATAGGAAAGGGCTTCAACACCCGAAAAGCGTCTCGCATGAGCTGTCACTGCTTGACCTCAAAGCAACACATGCTCCCTGTTGCTGAGGCTGGTGCATGACAAAATCATTCACAACTTTCTACAGCTCGTACAGATGCTCGACCATGTGAAAGGTTGAATTCCAGCATGTTGACACACCACGGATTAAGTGGTGTACGTGCAGGTCCAGGGAAGCGTTCCTCACCACATAAGAGTGGTTGAAGTGCTTGGACAGACTCCTGGACTATTCCAGCACTTTGCACAAGCCAGTGTACTTATTTAGAAAGCACTGCACCACTAGGTTGATGACATGCACCATGCAGGGAGCATGTGTTATTTCACCCAGGTTCAGGGCGGCCATGATGTTGTGCCCATTCTCACTGACCACCTTGCCCAGTTTGAGTCAGCGGGGTGACAGCCAGCAGGAAGTTTGCTGCTTGACGTACTTGAAAAACTGCTTGATGGTGTGGTCACTCTCTCCCAGGCCAATCAGCTTCAACATGGCGTCTCAATGCTTGACATGACACGTGCTGTTGGGGACAGAAACATGTCCATGGAGGAGGCAGATAAGTGCCTGGTGTGGGAGCTAGACCAACACAATCGTGGGGGGGTCAAAAGGACCTGTGCTTGTTGCCGGGGTGCTGCCTCACCGCTGCTTGAAAACATATTGACCCAGTGGGCCATGAAAGACATGTATGAGCTGCTCCAGGTGTCCACCATGGCATAAACCTTGCTGCACAGCGAGAATCGCAGGGAGGATCTCATGTTGTCCACCACGTACAGGGCAGGAATGGCTTTTTGGGAGTAATAATGCCAGCTAGGAATCTTCCAGGGAGGCTTAGTGCATGCCATTAGCTCCCTAAAGGCAGCAGACGTGACTAAAAGGTATGGCAGCAACTGAACCCACAGCAACTTGGCCAGTTGGCAATTAAGCTTGCGTACTAACGGATTCCTGGCCACGAATGCCATTATGGATGGCTGATGATGGAGCGGAGGAGGGGGAGTCTGAGCGTTAAAAGCGGAAAGGGATGATGATTAGTGTTGATTTCAAATATTCTAATCACAAATTTTTATCGTTAATATCCGCACTTTGACAATTCGCGAAAATATAGAATATAGTGCTATATATTCGTTATCGCGAATACTCTAGTTTTTTTTTTTTTTCATCAGTACTAGTGCTTCTTGCTTGTGGGCAAATGAGAAGGCTGCAATATCTTTGTCAGAGCTTAGCAACATCCCTAGCAACCAGTACGAAAGTTGCGTACCCCTTTACTATATAAGAAACTCCCCAGCAACCATTTTCTACTGTTTTTTGCAGTTCTGAGAGAGACAGCAGTGTCATTGCTGTGCTCTGTGCTTTGCAGACTCATCTGGATTCTTATTTAACCCCTTAAGGACGAAGGGCGTACATGTACGCCCTTCGTCCGCACTTTAAAGATGGTGCCCGCTCCCGCACAGAGCGGGCGCATGAGCTGCGGGTAAACGCTTGATTCATCAAGCTGACACATTTGGACATTTAACCCCTCAGATGCCGTGGTCAATCCTGACCATGGCATCTGATCGCGCAAAAACTGAAAGTTTCACTTTCGGTTTTTGCTCCGGCTCCCCTGATGGCCACAAGGGGGAGCCGGAGCATGCATGTAGTACCCTAGGTTTCTGTGAATGAAACCTAGGTTACTACACAGTATT
This sequence comes from Bufotes viridis, assembly GCA_033119425.1. Taxonomy (NCBI): domain Eukaryota; kingdom Metazoa; phylum Chordata; class Amphibia; order Anura; family Bufonidae; genus Bufotes; species Bufotes viridis. The sequence goes on from CM065589.1 coordinate 232,872,842, forward strand.
CCTATGGAGCCTATGACTGTAATAGGCTCCATAGGAAATATGTATTTTCTCATATATTCCAATGCTATTGCATTGGAATATATGAGAATAGCAATCTGATGATTGCATCTTATAGTTCCCTATGGGAACTATAAGAAAGTGGTAAAAAAAAAAAAAAGTTTAAAAATAAAAATTGAATAAAAAAATATAAAAATTCAAATCACCCCCTTTCCCCAAAATGAAAATAAAATAAATAAAAAATAAAAATTACACATAATGGGTGTCGCAATGTGCGAAAACGCCCATACTATAATAATATTAAAAATATTCACCATACGGTAAACATAAAAACGAAAGAAAGCGTCCAAATGGCTAATTCGCCATTTTTGGACGCTTCATTTCCTAAAAAAATGAATAAAAAGTGATCAAAACATCATACGCACCCCATAATGGTATCAATTAAAAGTTCAGATTGCCCCGCAAAAATGAGCCCCTATACTGCTCCGTACGCATAATTACAAAAAAGTTATAGGGGTCAAAACATGGCGACAAAAAAAAAAATAAAAAATTCCCACTTTTAATTTTTTTCACTATCAAAACGCTAAGAAAAACTATACATATTAGGTATTGCCGGATTCGTACTGACCTGAAGAATAAAATTAACCAGTCAGTTTTATCGCAAATCGAACGTTGTAATTTAAAAACCCGTAAAACTGTGGTGAAATTGCTTTTTTTTTGCAATTTCACCCCATTTGGAATTTTTTTCCCGTTTCCCACTACACCACATGCAAAAATAAATGGTAGCGTTAAAAAGTACTTGTCCTGCAAAAAATAAGCCGTCATATGGCTATGTGAGCGGAAATATAAAAATGGTATGGCTTTTGGAAGGCAGGGAGCGCAAAACAAAAACGCAAAAATCCCAAAACCCCCGGTCCTTAAGGGGTTAATGAGATAGTTAGTTAGCTCATATGTATAATACAGATAGTTAGTGGGAGATAGTCAGTGTAGGTTAGATATAGTGTAGCTGATTCCAGGTGCAGGGTGTTAGGTAGTGTGATAGGATTAACTGTGCTGTGATAAGGATTAGTGTCTCTGTTAGACACAGTGCTGTGATGTCACAACAATCTACTCAGACTTGATAAAATGTGAAGTTGCACGCATTGCGCAAAAAAAATGGGCATCATTAGTGCCGATTTGCGCAATCGTGAAAAATAATGACTGGAGAATTTATTGCTAATTTTATGCGAAAAATTTGCGAAATATCGCGAAAACGAATATTGCCTATGCTGCTCATCACTAATGATGATGTTAAAGACACCATACTGCCCATGGAAACTCTGCCGTTTAGTCCTGGGATGGGGTGATGCTGCTTCATGTGGTTCAATAGAGCTGTGGTGCCTATGTATGTGTTTGCCTCCCCACATCTTATTTTGCTTGTGAAAGCTGTGCAATGTTTTTGGCTTCCAGCAATGGGGAGAAAAAATGCCAGATGGGACATACTAGTGCAACAGAGGTAGTGGAAGCCGAGATCAGCTTAGCTCTGCTGGTTTAATTAGATTGAACAATCCCCAAAACACCTTTTGGGCACAATCCAACTACAGAATCAGCGGCATCACCAGATCCTAAAGCAGACATGGCCCTGGCTGTTCCTTGGGAGGTACGTGGCCTCTGCTCTTAATTACTGCTGCTACCACCCTCCTCCTCTGATGTCTCCTCCTGAGCACCCTGATCCGGCTACCAGGTTCTTTCCTGCACACAATTGTCATAGGAGTCCTTTCCCTCCCTTTAGCTTCTATCAGACTGTGGGATACCATGGTGGGATACCATGGTGGTTCCCTGCTCTACCCAGACTGCCAGTGTCGCTGCTTCGAATGCCAATACTGTGGCTAAGGGTGCCACTCCTACCACCACCAACATGGATATGCCTGGGATCTGCAGCTTCCTCCTCCACCTCCTCCTCAGGGCAGAACAAACGCTGACTGCTCTCACACAAGTCATCAACAGGGAGACTGTCTTGACTATCTGCCATAGGGCTTAGTGGGGTTTTCCTGCCACTTTTTAGGAAAAAGGAAGGCGCCCCACAAGGAAGGGCAGTGAAAACTGAGTGGACATCATTGAAAGCCTTCTTTGGGGCTGCAAGGAGGAGGAGCAGGAGAAACATTGTGACCCCTGGCTCCAAAGCATGGTCTTAGACTCTGAAGTCACCTCCACATTACCCTGCTGCAATTGAGAGGAAAAGTGACCCATCCAATCCACAATCCCATCCTCTTTCTCTTCAACTATAATGTTACACCTTTCCAAAGCCTATCCAAACACCTTTCCTTCTACCACTACTACTACTATTTCTGGCTGGATAGTTGTTGCTGCTACTTCCCATATTCTGGCTCTGGGTCTTCCAAAGCCCGGACATTTTCAGGCCTCTTAGCTAGTATTGTGTGTGAGAAATGCACAACAATTCTCATAACTTTTATTATCTGTGTATACCTGTTGTGTGATCCCATATATGTTCATGCCATTCTATGATTGTACGTGCTGGTGGGTATGCAGGTGGAATATGCACTGTCCTTGGAGGAAATCAGTTTATCACCTGAATGTTAAAAAACTGTCCCTTTGCAAGTGGTAATAAATATGGTTCCAGGAAATGCAGACACTCAGACAGCATGGAACCTCACCCAGCAGGGGTCCAAAAGCTTTTAAAATACAGTGCCAGAGGATGAAGAAAATATCTCATAAGCAATGACTCATCTCTGGTACAACTCACGTATTAATAATTGTGATCATTGCATTCCGAGTGATGTGGGCATCGTAGGGGGTCTAAACATCCCATCCCTGACAGCCATCATTCCCACCTAACCAGTATCTCACCTTCTGGGACAACCACACCGGTCATGTGTTGTATAAAAATGATCAGACGGATATAATATACATTAATAAAACATGTTGGGTCCCGAATATCCATTAGTGTGGAGGGGAAGCCATGTGTTATTAACATTTCATGTCTGCCAGCTGAGTAATGCACAGGTAATGAGGACCATCCCAGAAGGCTGGGACAGAATAGGAGGTAGACTCCTCTCAGCTCCACCCACTGCCGAATGGGGATAAAAATGAACTATTGGGAACATTTATTGGACACAATTTGGGGATCCGATCAACATTGGTTTTGTGTTCCACTTTCCTCCTGTCCTCGGAAAAAACTGAATGGACTCTGACCGCACAATTCGTTAAGTAAGAACCTTTCTGCTTTTTATCCTTTTATTTTTATACTGTTTTGTGCACGTTTATGTATGTCTTATTTCTTATAACTTTGTGTAACTAAGTACTGTACCCTTTTAGTACATTAAAGCCCATCTTTATTGGTTTTGCCTTGTGCCCTAAACAAGCCCAGTAACCTCCATTTTTTAACTGTATGAGTGCTGTTGTGTTTGCTATAAGTGTGTCCCGTGCTACTGTGAGCCTGCTTGCGAGTTGGGCGCTGTGGGATTTTCTATGAGCCCTTAATTAATCGGTTATTGATTTAAATGTCATAGATGGTGGCAATGTGTTGGGGTGCATGAGAGGCTGTGTCAGGGTGTGATCAAGGCTCAATCTGAGGCCTGTGTATAGGGGCATGAAAGATTGAGTGCGTGAAATAGATCAACCCTTGGCAGTCGCACCCGACTCATGTGACAGGGTGGTTCCCATACGTGACATTGTGCACTACCCTTTATATTGGTGTAGTAATCACGTATATATGCTGCTTTGAATGTAATAACCCCCCCCTCCAAAAAATTTTTTATTGATTGTGATAACTGAAATAAAGGGAAACAGATTTAGGCCTTAATTCATTTATCACTCCCAGATACCTTTGTGTGCTACCCTGTCTATTGGTGCAGTAATCACATATATATGCTGGTTTGAGCAGTGGAGAAATAAATGAAAGTAAACGGATGATTAAGGGCAAGTCTGACGCTCACTTTCACATTAACAATAAAGAGGTAGATTGCTGCCCTACCCAGTGTTTTGCTATAGTAATCATGTATGTATGCTGGTTTAATAAATTGAACAATCCCCAAAACAATTAAATACTAATTATGTGGAAATAGAATTCACAGAAACGTACGATTAAGGCCTGACGCTCAATTTCTCGTTACCACTTACAGGTAGATTGCTCCCTTACCATGTATTTTGCTGTAGTAATCATGTATATATGCTAGTTTAATTAAATTGAACAATCCGCCAAAAAATTAAATTCCAACTGTGTGGAAATGGAATTCACAGAAATGGACCATTCAGGCTTGGCGATTCATTTTACTTTACCACTCACAGGTAGGTTGCTTCCCCACCCTGTGTTTTGCTATAGTAATCATGTACAGGTATACAGTATATGCTGACTATACGGAAATGGCCGATTGAGGCCTGACACTTAATACAGTGTTAACACTCAGATGGTAAATTGTTAAAAAATAAATAAAAATTGGAACTGAACTGTGTGTGTGGAGATAATAAACAGATTTAGCCCTAATATTTATATTTTGTTCTCAACCACTGATGTATACGTTTTTTTCAAAATAAAACCACAAAAAATTAAATTAAGAACGTGAGATGACCTGACACAGAATTCTCACTAGTATTCTATATGCTAAGCTAGATTGATGGTAGAACACGTGTTGGTACAGTTTTCGCTCCCCCAAAAAAAAAAAAAGAAAAAAGAAAAAAAAAGGATTTCTGTGAGAATGAGAAACAAATATTAGTATTATTAATATTATTAAAAAGTATTTCCCTGAAGTGAGCTGCTTTTGAGGTTTGCAGCAGCTGCAGTTCTGCTAGTAGACACAGTAGCCACAGCCCCTCTCTTCTAACCTCCTGGCTGACAGCTTCCCTGCTTCCCTATTCTACACACACAATTCTTCTTTGTAATTCTATGCCTTCCCTTTCCTCCCTGACAGTACAGTACAAGCTTGATTGATTTCTGACTGTCCCTGATTGTTTTTCACTCTCCCTGACTCCCTAATATTATTTTCCTGGCAGATATTGCAAGACACAACCACCCTTATTCACAGCCCAGCAAAGAATGACATTCCGCACGTTCTGCTAGGGTACCTCCCTGCCTGCTGCAGCAATGATTAGCTTATCCAAGCTGTCTGTCAGACTGGGAGCCAATCAGGGTAAGCCTTTCCCCCCAATTCCTCGCAGGGTCATGTAAGAACCCTTCTTCTTCCTCCTTAGTGCTTTTTCCCTGCCATTGTGTGCACTGAAATTACAATACGTTTTAGTGGATTCATCCGAAAGGAACCTGAAAATATTCGAGTTCATCTGCTGCCCGAATAATAGCAAAGTTTGGACCAAACCCAGACAAAACTGGTTTGCTCATCCTTAGGCCTCTTTCACAAGAATGTGTGAGCCACGTGCCCGTGCTGCAGACCACAAATTGCGGCCCGCAATGCATGGGCACAGACCGTGGGGCAGCCGCAGCGGATCGCGGACCCATTCACTTGAATGGGTCCGTGATCTGCCCGTTCTGCAAAAAGATAGGACATGTTCTATCTTTTTGCGGGACGGAAGTACGGAATGGAACCCCACAGAAGCACTCTGTAGTGCTTCCATAGTGTTCCGTTCCGTCACTCAGTTCCGCATCTCTGGATTTGCGGACACATTGAAATGAATGGGTCTGCATCCGTGATGCAGAAAGGCCACGGAACGGTGCCCGTGTATTGCAGATCCGCAACCCCGTGTCCGCAATACGGGCACGGGGCTCACGCGTTCGTGTGAAAGAAGCCTTAATCCACAGGTTTCAATTTCCCAGTCTATATCTGAGTAGATGAAGTCCCACCTCAGTATGACTTAACACCTCATCTATTTCCCTTAATAGTACATTTTCTGTGGACTGTATAATATTAGATGGCTTTATAACAAACTCCAATCAGCATTTTCTTATTGGTTTTCCCACCATGTATTTCTACCCACAGTGACTCCACATGTTTATTTCGCTCACTTATATGTTCCCAGACTGTGACCTTTAGGCTACATGCACACGACAGTGAAAAAAAAGTCTGTTAAAAACGGACACACTGTCAGTTTTTTATGGCCATTTTGCATCAGTGTGTGCATTCATTTTCTGGCTGCGTGTCCGTTTTTAATGTCCGTTTTGCATCCGTTTTGCATGAGTTTTTCATGTCTGTTAAAAACTTTAATAATGCCCCCCATAGAGGCCCCCAGTTAAATAAATGTCCCCCACAGTGTGTGTAATTTTTTAATAGTGCCCTCAGTTTTATTAATGCCCCACCAAAAAAATTCCTACTCTTGGGGGGACATTATTGAAGATGGGGGTATCTTAAATAATGCCCCCCATAGTGTAGGAATTTTTTTTTTAACACCCCCAGCTTTAATAATGTCCCCTAATATCCCCCATTGTTTTAATAATGCCCCCATCGTGTCCCACAGCCAAAAAAAAAAAAAAACCTCACCTTATCCACTTGCTCGCGCTGCAGTCTCTTCTCTCTTCACAGAACGGAAGGTGCGCGATGACGTCACTGACCACTCCCATGTGGTTACGTCACCATGCACAATTTAGGTCCTTCGGCAGGTCCGTCTCAATGAAGAGAGAAGAGACTGCCGCACCGCAAGCATCTGGATGAGTTGAGTGCTTCGGGAGACCATGGGGGCATTATTTCAACTATGGGGGTATTATTTGAAATATCAGGCCCATTTTTTAACCCACAATGTACCCGTTTTTAACGGTCGTTAGATGGGTGCACTCCTGTCATTCGACCATTAAAAACGGTCCTATTGATTTCAAAGGGGTCTGCACGGCCGTGGAAACGGCCAAAAATAGGACATATCCTATTTTTGGACGGACGCTATTCACTGGCCATTAAAAGAGCTTTCACTAGTGTGCATGTAGCCTAAAGGTTACGTAGACGGCCGTCACACGGCCATTTTTCATCACTGTCGTGTGAATGAGGCCTTAGACAGGACTTTACATAAAGACAAACACCTTCCCTTTCCATTTTTTTAAATTGTTTCTAAACTTACTGTAACCCTGAAAGATAACTGCCCAGTCATCATCTAGCCATGTCTCAAATATGCCCACTGTGACAAATTCTCATCAGACATTGCAAATTCCAGTTGACCAATTTTATTGGTCAGGCTCCTGGCAATAGTATACATACAATTAAGAGGTTTTTGGATTTTTTTTTTAACATTCACCTTTCCTTATGAACTATTCTAGTGCCTCCTTCCATTTCACCTCCAGTTCCATTACTTCGCCTCGGGTCACTATTGGAACTATTTTTCCCACCTATAATGTAATTGCCCTCCCCCAGACCCAGTTCCTAGTTTAAACACTCCAAACTTCTAGTCATGTTTTCCCCCAAAACAGCTTCACTTTCCCCATTGAGGTGCAGCCCATCCCTACTATAAAGAGTGTAGCCGACAGTAGTGTTGATCACGAATTTTCGAATTGCGAATTTTAATCTCGAATATCAGCACTTCGAGAATTCGCGAATATTTAGAATATCGCAAAATATATTCGCAATTGCCAATATTCGTTTTATGCGAATTTTTTATATGCAAATTTTTGCAAGCAAGAAAATAATGTCATTATTTTCTTGTTTGCGAAAATTCGCATAAAAAATTGCATACATTAGCATAAAATTTGCATAAATTAGCATAAAAGTTCGCATAAGCTGGCATTTAAAGGGTATCTTTTAAATGCCAGTTTATGAGAATTTTATGCTAATTTATGCAAATTTGTATGCTAATTTATGCGGATTTTTATGCAAATTTTAGCAAACAAGAAAATAATGTCTGGAGATTACGAATTTGCGAATTTTCGAATATATGGCGAATATTCACCCAAATATTCGCAAAATATCGTGAATTCGAATATTGCCCCTGCCGCTCATCACTAGCCGACAGAGAAGTTGGCCCAGTTCTCCAAGAACCCAAACTCCATCTTTCTACACCTGTTATTGAGCCACTTGTTTATCTCTCTAATCACCTGTTGCGTTTCTAGTGTGGCTCGTGGTACAGGTAGTATTTCAGAAAATATTACCTTTGAGGTTCTTGCACAGAGCTTGCAAACCAAGTCTCTAAAATAATTATTAAGGACCCTCCACCCACCTCTAACTTTGTCATTGTACCCTGACCACTGGGTCTTCACCAGTCCCTCCCAGTAATGTATCAACCTAGTCTCCAATACGTCAACTCGAATGCCAAGAAGACGACACACTGTACAACGATCTCAGTCTTTGTGGCAGATCACCCTAACTGTATCCCTAATGATTGAGTCTCCCACTGTCCGGACCTGTCTGGCCTGCCTTGCACTTCTAACCCCCCCCCCCCCCCCTTGTTGGAGATGACATTCCCATGACTGGCAGAGAAAGTATCTTGCTGCAGCAGTGCTACCCTAAACTAATATCCCTCTCATCTGCCAAGTTGGCAAACCTGTTGTGATGTGTCAGAACAAGTACAGCCTCCATGGCACTCTTTCCTCTATCCTGCCTTCTGTTACCCAGCTAGCTACCTCACTTTCCTGGACCTCCATACAGTCACTCTCCCCACATTTAGTCCAATGAGTGTCTGCTCAATGAGCAGCAAACTCTTTTCCAAATTGTCAAGGCATCTCATTAGTGATGAGCAAGCACCAAAGTGTTCAGGTACTCGGTCTGAACACATAGCGATATTCGTGCGCTTGGCCGAGCACCCGAGTATAATGGAAGTTAATGGGAGACAACTAGGCACCCCCTGCTCGGATGAGGGGATGACGCCTGGTCCATTGGAAAAGGTCAGAATGTGACAGAAACACCAACGAAATGGAACACAATGGGGACCATGTCTGGGTGCATCCTGAACTCCAATGTTGCTGCTGGGAACCATAAGTTCCCAGTTGTCCGCCACTTTTACATAGCGACAAAATTTACTCCCAAAATCCTGCCCCCTAAAAAAAAAAAAGCATTTTTAGATCTAAAATTGTTAGGAAACATTCTTTCCTGTATATTAAATTGTATATACAGTGCAAATGCTGCCAAAAATTACAAGGAATAAGGACTCCGATACAGTCTGTATATCACATAAAGGAGGGCCTCATTCACAAGGTGCTACAATTGTTCAGGTACACTCATAAAGCCTATGCACTAAGTGAAAGGGCTGGCAAATATGACAAGGAACCTGCACTCCAATACACCCTATATTACACATAAAGGAGGGCATCATACACACCCTTGAAAAATTATGATTGATGGCCTGCTGGTGACTCTCAAAAACATTTGGAGCAAGGGCCTGCTGGTTACCCTCTAAAACATTATAGTTGAGGGCCTCAAGATGAGCGGACCCTATAAAAAATTGTAGTGAGGGCCTGAAGGTGAGCAAACCCCATAAAACATTGCAGTAATAGCCTACAGGTGAGAAGACCGTATAAAACATTAAAGGGGAGGGCCTGAAGCCGAGCGATCTCCATAAAACATTGCAGTGATGGCCTACAGGTAAGCAGACCATATAAAACATTAGAGGTGGGGGCCTGAAGCCGAGCAAACTCCATAAAACATTGCAGTAATAGCCTACAGGTGAGCAGACCGTATAAAACATTAGAGGTGAGGGCCTGATGACGAGCGAACCCCATAAAACATTGCAGTGATGGCCTACAGGTGAGCAGACCGTATAAAACACTAGAGGTGAGGGCCTGAAGCCGAGTGAACTCCATAAAACTTTGCAGTGATGGCCTACAAGTGAGCAGACCGTATAAAACATTAGAGGAGAGGGCCTGAAGCCTAGCAAACCCCATAAAACTTTTCAGTGATGGCCTATAGGTGAGCAGACCATATAAAACATTAGAGGTGAGGGCCTGAAGCCGAGCAAACCCCATTAAACATTGCAGTGATGGCCTACAGGTGAGCAGACCGGATAAAACATTAGAGGTGAGGGCCTGAAGGTGAGCAGACTGTATAAAACAATGGAGGTGAGGGCCTGAAGGTGATCGAACCCTATAAAACATTTCAGTAATAGCCTACAGGTGAACAGACCATATAAAACATTGGAGGTGAGAGCATGAAGGTGATCAAACCCCATAAAACATTGCAGTAATGGCGTACAGGTGAGAAGACCGTATTAAACATTGGAGGTGAGGGACTGAAGGTGAATGACCCCATAAAACTTTGCAGTAATGGCTTACAGGTGAGCAGACCGTATAAAACGCTGGAGGTGAGGGACTGTAGGTGAGCGAACCCCATAAAACATTGCAGTTATGGCCTAAAGGTGAGCAGACCATATAAAACATTAGAGGTGAGGGCCTGAAGGTGAATGAACCCCATTAAGCATTGCAGTAATGGCCTACAGGTGAGCAGACCGTATAAAACATTGGAGGTGAGGGCCTGAAGGTGATTGAACCCCATAAAACATTGCAGTAATGGCCTACAGGTGAGCAGACCATATAAAACATTGGAGGTGAGGGCCTGAAGGTGAGTGAATCCCATAAAACATTGTAGTAATAGCCTACTGGTGAGCAGATCGTATACAACATTGGAGGTGAGGGACTGAAGGTGAGCGAACCGCATAAAAAATTGCAGTGATGGCCTAAAGGTGAGGGCCTGAAGGTGATCAAACTCCATAAAACATTGCAGTAATGGCCTACAGGTGAGAAGACCGTATAAAACGTTAAAGGTCAGGAGCCTGAAGGTGACCGAACCCCATAAAACATTGCAGTGATGGCCTAAAGGTGAGAAGACCGTATAAAACATTAGAGGTCAGGTTGCATCTGAATCTTGTGGATTGAGTACATTATATAAAGCATACATTTAAATTGCGTTTTTGTTCCTCATTAGCTCAGCCTTCCTCTGGTGGAGTGGAGAAGTCAGGGGCAATCCAGGCCTTTTTCATTTTTATCTGAGTCAACCTGTCAGTGGACAAGCGGATATGCTTATCTGTTATACTGCCAACAGCAGCACTAAATAAACGCTAAGACAATACGCTGGAGGCAGGGCAGGCCAGCACCTCCTAAGCGTAGAGCGCAAGTTCATGCCACATGTCCAGCTTTGACACCCGGTAGTTGTAAGGCACTGAGGGATCATTTAGGATGCTGACACGGTCTGCAATGTATTCCTTCACCATCTTCCAAAACATTTCCCTCCTTGTAGCACTAGGCCCCGCTTCAGGGTGAGGTTGCTGGCGGGGTGTCATAAAAGTGTCCCATCCCTTGGAAAGTGTTGCCCTGCCCCTGTTGGAACTACTATGTGTTCCCCTTGTCTACCTTCCTCGGTTGCCTAAGGAAGTACGGACTCTGATGGAAAATTTTCCATCAATCTGTCAACAAGTACCTTCTGATATTGCACCATTTTACTCGTCCTCTCCAACACAGGAATAAGAGATGAGAAGTTCTCTTTGTAGCGGGGGTCAAGAAGGGTGAACACCCAGTAATCTGAGTTACCTAAAATGCGTATAACGCGAGGGTCGCGGGAAAGGCAGCCTAACATGAAGTCAGCCATGTGTTCCAGAGTACCAACAGGCGAGATGTCGATGTCAACTTTAGGATGACTCTCCATACCCTCCTCTTTTGCCCATCCACGCTGAACAGATGGAATTAAAGTTCCATGGGTACTAGCCTCTGTAGCAGAGGCAAGTGTCTCCAGCTCCTCCTCCTCCACTTCATGGGCCAATTCGCGCTAAGAAGACGAACTAGGGGAGGTCTGGCTATCACCCTGTGTCATCTCCTCCCCCATTATCTTGTCTGCCACATTCAAAGCATCCTCCTTAATTGTGAGAGCGATAATTTGAGTAGACACAGCAGTGGGACGGTTACGCTGATAATAGCGTTATCGCCACTAACCATCTGTGTGGATTTATCAAAGTTTTTTAAAACCTCACATAGGTCTGACATTAATGCCCACTCTTCGCTTGTGAATAGTGGCAGTTGACTGGAAAGGCGACGACCATGTTGCAGCTGGTATTCCACAACTGCCCTCTGCTGCTCACAAAGCCTGGCCAACATGTAGAATGTAGAGTTCCACCGCGTGCTTACGTCGGACTACAGTCAGTGAGCTAGAAGCCGCAAGCACTGCTGCAGCATTGACAGACCGTCTGAAGCAGTGGATGACATTTGGAAATGGGCACACAAGCGGCGCACCTTCACTAGTAGCTCCTGCAAATTGGGATAGGTTTTAATAAACCGCTGAACTACTAAGTTTAGGACTTGGGCTAGGCATTGAATGAGTGTCAGGTTGCTGAGCTCCAAAGCCTCCACCAAGTTACTGCCATTATCAGACACAACCATGCCTGTTTGTAGGTTGAGTGGCGAGAGCCACAGCTCGGTCTGGTCACTTATACCCTGCCACAGCTCTGAGTTTGTCCTCTAAGCAGATCAACTTCAGCACAGCTTGTTGACACTTACCCACAGCAGTGGTACACTGCTTCCAGCTACCGACTGATGGCTGACTGCTGTTGGAGAAGGAAGTGGAGGAGGAGGCTGCGGAGGAGGAGAAGTAGGGGTTGGAGCCAGTAACATAGCTGCTGGCTGAGACCCTGATGGATATAGGGTCCGCAATCCTGGGTGTGGGTAGCACCTGTGCCGTCCCAGGGTACGACTCACTCCCGGCTTCCACAACATTCACCCAGTGTGCGGTCAGGGAAATGTAGCGTCCATGCGTCCTGTACTTGTCCATGTGTCCGTGGTGAGGTGGACCTTCCCAGTAAGTGCGTTGGTCAGGGCACGGGTGATGTTCTGGGACACATTGTGGTGTAAGGCGGGTATGGCAAACTGTGAAAAATAGTGGCGGCTGGGGACTGCGTACCGAGGGACGGCCGCCGACATCAGGCTGCCGAAGGCCTCAGTGTCCACAAGCCTAAATGGCAACATTTTATGGCCAGTGATTTCGAAAGTTGTGCATTTAGTGCTATGGCCTGTGGGTGGGTATTTGTGCTTGTGTTCAAATGCCTGTGTTATCGACATTTGGACGTTGCACTTGGACAGGGAAGTGGATGTTGTTGCTGAAGGTCCAGGAGCAGGGCGAGGGGCATCTGGGCCTGCGCCTTCGACAGGGGATTGGCCAGCAGTGCGTAACACAGGGGAAGAGGAAGCAGTGATGCAACCCGCAGACCCAGAGTGTGGACCCAGGCGTTCGGCCCACTTATTAGGGTGCTTGGATGCCATGTGGCGGATTATGCTGGTGGTGGAGAGGTTGCTAGTGTTCACGCCCCGGCTCATTTTGGTACGGCACAGGTTGCAAGCTACCATTCTTTTGTTGTCTGCGCTTTCCTCAAAAAAGTGCCATACTGTGGAACACCTTCCCCTTGGCACTTGGCACAGGGGTGCTCGGTGAAATGGTTGCGGGCCTATTTGGTGTGGGTCAACGTCTCCCTTTTGCCACCCTACTGTCTCTTTCAGACTGTTGCGGTGCTGCGGATCCCTCCCCCTCTGTACTGCTGTTCTCGCTTGGCTTTTCACTTTCCCACGTTGGGTCAGTGACCTCATCGTCCACCACCTACTCTTCCACTTCCTCACTTTGCTCATCCTCCTAACTTGACCTAACCACAACCTCAGTGATTGACAACTGTGTCTCATCATCATCCACCTCGTGAACGAATGATTGCCGTTCAGCACCGTCATCTTCTTGAGACTGTGAAGGCTCAAGAGGTTGGGAATCACGGCACAATATCTCAAGTACCTCTTCAAGCGTGCTTGGTGAGAGAGCCAAACCAAGTACTGGCGATGAAAAGAGGTCATGTGAATATCCGATGTGTGGGATCACTTCTTTGGCCAGACGCTACATGATGGGAGGAAGGAAGATCAGAGTGAGGATTTGGTTGACCAGACATTTGGCTACAGAGTCTGGACTTAGTGGAAGAGAGAGTGGTGCTTAACCAACTGGAAGCATTATCTTCTGCTATCCAACCGACCACCTGTTCACACTGGTACTTGGACAGTGTTGTCCTGTGCTGCCCAGCTAAGTTGGACATGAAGCTGGGTAAGGATTTTTTGTTTTTTTCTGGTGCACTGGCAGAAGGCACAGTTTTATTGCGCCCAGGGCTACGGACTCTGCTTGCACCATCAGCATCACGCCCACTTCCCCCTCCCGTTGTGCTCGCCTTCTTTATATTAATGGTTTTGTCTGTAGATATGGCGCAGATTGTTTTACTGTCCGCTAAAGACAGTTTTCTAATGCAGGACAGTACTGGATACAGAAAAATACAGATTTTGGCCACTATACTATGCCCAAGATAATGTAATTTTTACAATGCACACTGTATTCATATGCAGTAAGGTACTTGATATAGAAAAATGCAGATTTTGGCAACTACACTAGGCCCGAGATAAAGTAATTTTTACGATACACACTTTATTGACATGCAGTAAGGTACTGGATACAGAAAAATACAGATTTTGGCCATTACACTAGGCCGGAGAGAATGTAATTTTTACAATACACACTGTATTGATTTACATTAAGGTACTTAATATAGAAAAATGCAGATTTTGGCAACTACACTAGGCCCGAGATAAAATAATTTTTACGATACACACTGTATTGACATGCAGTAAGGTACTGGATACAGAAAAATACAGATTTTGGCCACTACACTAGGCCCAAAAGAATTTCATTTTTATGATACACACTGTATTGACATGCAGTAAGGTACTGGATACAGAAAAATACTGATTTTGGCCAATCCACTAGGCCGGAGATAATGTAATTTCTACGATACACACTGTATTGAGGTGCAGTAAGGTACTGGATACAGAAAAATACAGATTTTGGCCACTACACTAGGACTAAGATAATGTAATTTTTATGATACACACTGTATTGACATGCAGTTCAGTAATGGATACAGAAAAATACTGATTTTGGCCACTACATTAGGCCAGAGATAAATGTATTTTTTATGATACACACTGTATTGAGATGCAGTTCAGTACTGGATACAGAAAAATACAGATTTTGGCCACTACACTAGGACTAAGATAATGTAATTTTTATGATACACACTGTATTGACATGCAGTAAGGTACTGGATACAGAAAAATACAGATTTGGGCCACTACACTAGGCCCTAGATAATGTAATTTTTACGATACACACTGTATTGACATGCAGTAACGTACTAGATACAGAAAAATACAGATTTGGGCCACTACACTAGGCCCAAGATAATGTAATTTTTACGATACACACTGTATTGACATGCAGTAAGGTACTGGATACAGAAAAATACAGATTTTGGCCACTACACTAGGCCCAAGATAATGTAATTTTTGCGATACACACTGTATTGAGATGCAGTTAGGTATAGAATGCAAAAAAATACAGATTTTGGCCACTACACTATGCCAAAGATAATGTAATTTTTACGATACACACTCTATTGACATGCAGTAAGGTACTGGATACATAATAATACAGTTTTGGCCACTACACTAGGCCCGAGAGAATGTAACTTTTACGATACACACTGTATAGAGATGCAGTAAGGTACTGGATACAAAAAATACATATTTTGACCACTACACTAGGCCCAAGAGAATGTAATTTTTAATATACACACTGTATTCAGATGTAGTTCTATTTTGGATTCAAATTTTTCCCAAATAAAATGTATTCTCTGCTGGAATACAGTATATACAGTTGCGGCCTAAATGCACACACAGATGTGCCCAAAACTAGTTAACTATGGCCAAAATATAAATCACTCTTTGCTGGAGTAATTAATATAATAGTTGCGGATTGAATGCACACACAGATGTGGCACAAGTTAGGTTATTTCCCCAGAAAAATTATTTTGCACTGTATATCTCAGTACCAGGCACACTGTAGTGAATAAGCCCCTTTTTATAATGTCTGCCCAACACACTGCTTTATGATGGTGCAGTGTATATCTCATTACCAGGCACACTGTAGTGAATAAGCCCCTTTTTATAATATCTGCCCAACACACTGCTTTATGATGGCGTATTGCAGATTTCACCAATCTGAAATCTTTCTGTCTTTAAGTTTGGGTAGTTAAAAAAGCGATTTTTAGGCCCTGCACTATCTGTCCCTTCCTGGTGATGCCTGTCCCTGATAGTGCTGAAGCAAACCCTTTTAAAAAAAAAAAAAAAAAAGGTGCTGCACTGCTGTCAAACACACACTTTAGTCCTTAAAAGGACTGTTAGGTCTTTCAATAAGGTTTTTTGAGTAAAATCAGTAAGTTTAGAGCAAAACGCTATCTGTCCCTTCCTACTGTCTGCTCTCCCTGACGCTGAATGAGCCAAGTGCCGGACCTCAGCCCATATATGAAATGGTATCACGTGTTCCGGCCAGCCAATCAGTGTAAGGTTTACAGCTAACATGGCTATGGTCTTACACTGAGGGGAATTATTTACCTGGACCTTGATTGGCTGCTTAGAAGGCGCCAAACGTGCGGGGAGGAGACTCGAGCAATGCGATGGACACACGTGGTGCTCGGCCGAGTAAAGCCTAGCATAGCCATCCTCGAGCCGAACCAATACTCGGCCGAGCATGCTTGCTCATCACTACATCTCATGCAATTAGCTCACAGCAGTATGACCCATAAACAGCTGTTAAAAGACTGCATACAATGCACAAGATGTGCACTGAACTGCATTGTCAATCACGTAGCACATGTTTGCTAATGTGGATTACACCAAAAACTAAAAAACAAGGTAAGTTATACAATGCAATTAACCGCTTACCGACCGCCTAACGCAGGATTGCGTCCTGCGGGCGGTCGGTTTGTTCCTCTTTGACGCGCGGGCGCGTCATCTCGCGAGACGCGAGATCACAGGATCGCGTCGGGGAGAAGGTAAACTACAGCCTGCCAGCGCTGATCGTGCGCTGGCAAGCTGTAGAAGTTAAAAAAAATCACACCAAAGGAAACTTTTATAAGTGCACCAATCACCACACAGACCCCCCCCATCACTGATTAACCCCTGATTAACCCCCGTTCACCCCATGTCACCCCCTGTCACCCCTGACACTAATCACCCCCTGTAAGGCTCATTAAAACGTCCAGTATGTGTTTTGCGGATCCATGGATCCATAAAAACGAGACACCGGCAATGTGCTTTCCGCATTTTGCGGATCTGCACATTGCCAGAACTATATAGAAAATGCCTTTTCTTGTCCGCAGTTGCGGACAAGAATAGGACATGCTCTATCTTTCTGGAGCTGCGGCCGGATGTTTGGTGGCGAAACCCGGAAGTTTGTGGCGCAGCTCCGCAAATGCTGATGCGGCGGCGCATAGTGTGCTCTCCGCATCACCGCCAGCCCCATTCACACTGAATGGGTCCGCATCTATTCCGCAGAATTGCGGAATAGATCTGGACATTTCTTGAGGACGTATGAATGGGGCCTTACTACTTTATTTTTGCACATTTTTGGCAGAGATTTATTCATCCACATTGATCGATGCGAATGAGGAAATCTGTGCCGTTCATTTTTTTTTTGCACATTTTGGGCAGAGATTTTTCATCCACATTGATCGATGCGAATGAGGAAATCTGTGCCGTTCATTTTTTTTCTTTTTTCAGCGCAGAGGCTGAACGGAAAAAAAAAATCTCATTACCCGTATGCTCAATGTAAGGAGAATCGCAGAAACTCCTAATGCTGGCCATACGTGTAATGATTGCGGAGACCCTAAAATGCCAGAGCAGTACAAAAACCTCACATGTGACCCCATTTTAGAAAGAAGACACCCCAAGGTATTCCTTGAGGGGTATGGTGAGTTCATGCAAAATTTTATTTTTTGTCACAAGTTAGTGGAATTTGAGACTGTAAAAAGAAAAAAAAAATCTATTTCCGCTAACTTGTGCCAAATTTATTTTTTTCTGTGAACTCGCCATACCCCTCACAGAATACCTTGGGGTGTCTTCTTTCCACAATGGGGTCACTTGTGGGGTTTTTATACTGCCCTGGCATTTTAGGGGCCCTAAAGCCTGAGAATCCAAATGCGTAAAAATGGCCTGTGAAATCCTAAAGGTACTCATTGGTTTTAGGGCCCCCTTGCGCATCTTGGCTGCAAAAAAGTCTCACTCATGTGGTATCGTTTTGGGGTGTATTTTTACATATACCCATACTGTGTGTGAGAAATATCGCTGTAAACGACAACTTTTTAAATTTTTTTATTCAAAGTTGTCAATTTACAGAGATATTTCTCTCACCCAGCATGGGTATATGTAAAATACACCCCAAACACATTGCCCTACTTCTCCTGAGTACGGCGATACCACATGAGTGACACTTTTGCAGCCAAAATGCAAAGGGGCCCAAATTCTAATGAGTACCATTTAGGAGGGCATTTTACGCATTTTCTTTAGGGCCCCTAAAATGCCAGGGCAGTATAAATACCCACATGTGACCCCATTTTGGAAAGAAGACACCCAAGGTATTCGCTGAGGGCATGATGAGTCCATGAAAAATTAAACTTTTTGTCAAAAGTTAGCGGAAAGGGAGACTTTGTGAGAAAAAACAATAAAAAATCAATTTCCACTAACTTGTACCAAAAAAAAATATCTTCTATGAACTCGCCATGCCCCTCATGGAATACCTTGGGGTGTCTTCTTTCCAAAATGGGGTCACATGTGGGGTATTTCTACTGCCCTGGCATTTTAGGGGCCCTAAAGCGTGAGAAGAAAAATGCGTAAAAATGCCCTCCTAAAAGGTACTTATTGGAATTTGGGCCCCTTTGCGCATCTTGGCTGCAAAAAAGTGTCACTCATGTGGTATCGCCATACTCAGGAGAAGTATGGCAATGTGTTTTGGGGTGTATTTTTACATATACCCATGCTGGGTGAGAGAAATATCTCTGTAAATTGACAACTTTGAATAAAAAAATGTATAAAGTTGTCGTTTACAGCGATATTTCTCACACGCAGCATGGGTATATGTAAAATACACCCCAAAACACATTGCCCTACTTCTCCTGAGTACAGCGATACCACATGAGTGACACTTTTTGCAGCCTGAGTGCGCAAAGGGCCCTAAAACCAATGAGTACCTTTAGGATTTCAGAGCCATTTTTACGCATTTGGATTCTCATGCTTTAGGGCCCTAAATGCCTGGTCAGTATAAATACCCACATGTGACCCCATTTGGAAAGAAGACACCCAAGGTATTCCGTGAGGGCATGACGAGTTCTAGAGTTTTATTTTTGGCACAAGTTAGCGGAAATTGATATATTTTTTTTTAATTTTGTTTTTACAAAGTCTCATATTCCACTAACTTGTGACAAAAAATAAAATTTTACATGAACTCACCATACCCCTCATGGAATACCTTGGGGTGTCTTCTTTCCAAAATGGGGTCACATGTGAGGTATTTATACTGTCCTGGCATTTTAGGGGCCCCTAAAGCGTGAGAAGAAGTCTGGAATCCAAATGCGTAAAAATGCCCTGTGAAATCCTAAAGGTACTCATTGGTTTTAGGGCCCCTTTGCGCACCCAGGCTGCAAAAAAGTGGCACACATGTGGTATCGATGTACTCAGGAGAAGTAGGGAAATGTGTTTTGGCATGTATTTTTATATATACCCATACTTTGTGTGAAAAATATCTCTGTAAACGACAACTTTTAAAAAATTTTATACAAAGTTGACAATTTACAGAGATATTTCTCTCACCCAACATGGGTATATGTAAAATACACCCAAACTACATTGCCCTACTTCTCCTGAGTACGGCGACTACTACAAGAGTGACACTTTTTGCAGCCTGAATGCAAAGGCCCAAATTCCAACGAGTACCTTTAGGTTTTACATGGCGACTCACAATTTAGCCCCGCCCAAAATGCCAGAACAGTAAACACACCCCACAAATGACCCCATTTCGGAAAGTAGACACCCCGAGGTATTCACTGAGGGGCATAGTGAGTCCGTCTGCGATTTTTTATTTTTTTTTGCCAGAAGTTAGCAGAAATTGAATCTTTTTTTTTTTTTTCTCAGAAAGTGTCATTTTCCGCTAACTTGTGAAAAAAATTAAATGATACATGAGCTCACCATACCCCTCCGCGAATACTTTGGGGTGTCTTCTTTCTAAAATGGTGTCATTTGGGAGGTATTTATACTTTCCTGGCATTCTAGCACCTGAAGAAACATGACAGGTGCTCAGAAAGTCAGAGCTGCTTCAAAATGCCGAAATTCACTTTTTTGCACCATAGTTTGTAAACGCTATAACTTTTACCCAAACCAATAAATATACACTTATTGGACTTTTTTTTTTTTATCAAAGACATGTAGAACAATAAATTTTGCGAAAAATTTATATAGAAATGTAGTTTTTTTTTAAAAAAAAATACAACAGAAAGTGAAAAATTTCATTTTTTTGCAAAAATTTCGGTCATTTTTGATTAATAGCAAAAAAAGTAAAAATGTCTGCAGCAATGAAATACCACCAAATGAAAGCTCTATTAGTGAGAAGAAAAGGAGGTAAAATTCATTTGGGTGGTAAGTTGTATGACGGAGCAATAAACGGTGAAAGTAGCGTAGTGCGGAATTGTAAAAAGTGGCCTGGTAATTAAAGGTGTTTAAGCTAGGGGGGCTGAAGTGGTTAAAAACGAAAAATTAATTAACAATTCACTCTTAAAGTCTCTGAATCTAAAGTCACATAATCTCAGGTCACATGTTTAGAAAAAATACACACTTTAGATGAGAACACACTCACAAGCTTGCTTTTCAGTGTGCTTATAAAGCTATTTTTCTCCACTCAGCTGCAAACAGACTGCAGATTTTTTCCCCCTCTGGTTTCAAAGAATATTATTTATGAGAACCCCTCACACTAACAGGGCTTGGAGCTGTTTTACTGAACTTTATACAAAAATACTTGGTATGTGAGTTTTTTTTTTAAAGTAACTAAAGTAGTTCACTAAATGTTGTACTAGCGGATTATGATCAGACTATGTGGCATTACAACTTGAGCAGTGCAGTGATTTATCTAGACCCCAGTCACACGACAATGTCTGCTTTGTGGACCAACAAAACATGACGCCAGTTGTGTGCACCCTGCATCACGGTGCGGATCCACTGACTTCAATGGGACAGCAATCCACATTTTGCAGCCAAAGATAGGACACAAGCTCCTGTGTACTTCTGGGTCCGTGTGCCTCAAAAGATGGCCGCAAGATGTGGATCGCAGACCTATTGAAGACCCATGCTTTGTGTATCCGTGGTTTGCGGTCTGCAAATGGACACCATCTTGCGAATGTGCCTTAAAGGGTTTCTGTCACCAACTTTTGACATTATAAGCTGTCTGACATTAGCTATGTGCTAATGTCAGACCAGCTTGATAATGTCTTTTTTATAAAAATCCGCTGTATATATAGTCTGAAAAACTTACTTTTATATTATGTAAATTAGCCTCTAGGAGCAGGGGGGGCGTTTCCCTGCTCCTAGCGGCTCCGTCCGGCAACCTGCTGGCACGCCCCTTCACACTTTGATTGACAGTGCAGGGCAGCGATCCTCCTGCACTGTCTCGTTCTGAATGCGCGCCAGCGCGCCGCTCTGTATTCGGCGCAGGCGCGGTGAGCAGAGGACGCTGGTGCCTGCTGTCCTCTGCTCACCGCGCCTGCGCCGAATACAGAGCGGCGGCGCGGGCGCGATTTCAGAACGAGACAGTGCAGGAGGATCGCTGCCCTGCACTGTCAATCAAAGTGTGAAGGGGCGTGCCAGCAGGTTGCCGGACGGAGCCGCTAGGAGCAGGGCAACGCCCCCCCTGCTCCTAGAGGCTAATTTACATAATATAAAAGTAAGTTTTTCAGACTATATATACAGCGGATTTTTATAAAAAAGACATTATCAAGCTGGTCTGACATTAGCACATAGCTAATGTCAGACAGCTTATAATGTCAAAAGTTGGTGACAGAAACCCTTTAACAACATGTAATATCTAGGTCCAATATTCTGTGTTTATCAATTTTATTAACCTATTGTTAAAGTGGCCAAAGCACAGTTTTTTCAATACAGATCTTTAAATCTGCTGCATAAATCTAAATGATAAAACTCTCTCAAAACTAGGGGGAGCTTAGTCCCTTACTGGTAACAGTGTTCATTTTTACTTTACAGTGTGTAAACTGTATGTAATCAGCTTTTAAAGGAACGTTCTAGACAAACAGATAAAATATGAAGACCCTCTCACCAAGCTGCCAAGTATTTTGATTAGGTGGAACACCTTTTTAAGCTAAAATTATCTTTCTAGGCAGTAGATATGGGATCGGTATCATACTTCAATAACTATCGAGAAATATTGAAGTTTGAGAAAGCAATCAGCACAGAATTTTTGACATTTTAAATAATTTTTTAAATGGTTGACATTAGCACATTCTTCTAAACCATAACATTAGGTCAGACCCATTAGGTCAGGCTGTTACAGCACCAGGAAGGGTTAATAAGTATGGTTTATCCCAGCATGCATGCTGGGCCCACACTCCCTGGATTTTGTGTGCCTGTCATGGCCCATAACAGGTAAGATTCAGCGTTAGGAGGATTTTATGTGGCTGTCATGGCCCATAACAGGTCAGATTTAGCGTTAGGCCACTCACGGGACAGCCTTGGCGTGGCGAGTGGCTTATTACCTTTTGATCAAAACGTACACTAATGTCCTCTTATAGCTTCTATCTTGGGCAGAGTTCTGGTTGCAGAGTGCTTTTGCATTTTTTTGTTTGTATGTATAATTGCCATAGCTACGTGCACCTGCATACAGGGACGTGCTGACTGACCCCCCCTTGTGTTTCTGATTAGGTCAGACCCATGTCCAAACAAAAAAAAGGCAGCGGGCAGGGTTCTTTTTTGTAGCGGTACATGGAAGGACAACCAGTGAACTGACAACAGGGTCATGGACAGCCAAGGCTTTATGATGCAAGTGGAGAGCAACAGTTTGCCATCTGGTCCAACCTCAGAGAAATCTACTGCGCAAATAGGTGAAAATAGTTATATTGACTATGTGTCAACACCGACTGGTCAGAGTCGGTGCAGACTCCTGTCCACCACTGAAAGCATTTACAATTGGCATATGAACATCAGTGCTGGACCATAGAATAATAATAGATGGTAGCCTGGCGTGAATCACATTTAATTTTACATCAAGGGGATGGCCATGAGCTAGTGAGTTACTTATCTGAGGAAGGAATGGCACCTGGTTGCGGTATGGAAAGAAGAGCTGGTGAAAGCAGTCTTCTGCTCTCGGCAATATTCTGTTGAGAAACCTTAGGTTCCTGGTAATAAAGTGAATGCTAGTTTAGCATGTACCACCTACCTAAACATTGTTGAAAACCAATTAACCCGATCATGGTAACAATATTCCCTTATGACAGTGGCCTCGTTCAGCAAGATAACATGCACTACCATACTGCAAAAAATGTTCAGAATTGGTTTAAGGAACATGATAAAGAATTAAAGATGTTGACTTGGCCTCTAAATTCCCCAGATCTGAATCAAACATCTGTGGGATGTGCTGTAAAAATAGCTACGATCCATGAAGGCTCAACCTCGCAACTTAGAGGACTGAAAGGATCTGCTGCTAATGTCTTGGTGCCAGAACCACAGGACATCTTCAGAACCCTTGAGGAGTCCATGCCTTGATGTGTCAGAGCTGTCTGTACAGTATATAGACTAAACCAATCTATGCATCAAAAAGTATAGAACCCTTTTAACTCTGATCTCCTGACCTCATTGATTTTCTCTTCATCCTCCTAGTCTTTGTGTTTGTACTTTATTATCTTCTTAAAGGGTTTTTAAGAAGATAATAAAGGGTTTCTGTCACCAGATTTAACCCTATTAAACTGGCTGATATTAGCAATGTGCTAATGTCAGACGACCCTAACTCTCCTAATCCTATGCTTCTGGATGCCCCTGTTACTGCACAATTTTAACTTCTATAATATGCTAATTAGCCTCTAGCGCTGTCAATCAAGGACAGCAGGGGTTGACTTTAGGTGGGCAAACGGAGCTTCTAGGAGCAGGAGCAATTCCTCCCCTGCTCCTAGAAGCTCAGTTCTCCCACCTCAAGTCAACCCCTGCCAGCCTTGATTGACATGCGCGAGATTTATCCAGCATACAGGGCCAGCCGGAGAAGACGAACGCTGGCCCTGTCAATTAAGGACGGCAGGGCGTGACTTGAGGTGGGCGAACTGAGCCTCTAGGAGCAGGAGCAACGCCTGCTCCTAGAGGCTAATTAGCGTATTATAAAAGTTAAAATTGTGCAGTAACGGGGGCATCCAGGAGCATAAGATTAGGAGAGTAAGGGTCTGCTGACATTAGCACATCACTAATGTCAGCCAGTTTAATAGGGTTAAATCTGGTGACAGAAACCCTTTAAGTTTCTGTATGGTGTGGAACTAAATAAATGATGAAAGCATACCTTCTGTTCTGTATTTATAAAATGATGTCACAGAAACCATTCTATTCCTATTAATAATGTACATCAATAAAAATGTATATGTAATGTGTTAAACTGTGCTGTGGGAAAGCCTTTAATAAATGATTACACTTACAGCAAGCACACATACAGCTCTGGAACAGTGTGCTGCAGGAGATCATCTTTGACAAGCTCTTAAATAATGCACCTGCACTGTCTGTTTCCTGACCCAAGAGTTAGTGAACACTACCCCCTGAGATTTCCTGTTTCTTCCGGTACTTGGCGTATAACACTTCCACCTCGTAGCAAGTATTTACTCAGGGTATTATGTCAGAATCATTGTGTCCTTACTGTTAAAGACATATTGCTGGTTGTGCTTATATACAAACGCACTAAGGCAGAGAGAGATTGAATAATACCATTTGTTCAGCACTAATGAAAATAAGGAAGTGATCTGGTCACGTCTTCCTGTGTAATTGATCCTTCCTCAATCTCTAAATACAGAACAAACACATGGAAATCATGCTTTCTATATCTGGCTGCACTGCAAACTGTGTCCTTAAAGAGGCAGTCATACATAAGACAAGGAAATTTTTAGTGATAACAAGCCGTTTAGTAAAATGATAAAATACACATTTACATATTGAGTGCTTAAGTCTTGATTCTTGAGAACACACATTTTTAAACAAGTAAGGCTGAGTTCACACTTCAGTTATTTGAAAAGTTATTTCTATCAGTTATTGAGAGCCAAAACCAGGTGCAGGTCAAAACACAGACCAGCTGCAGATCTTTCCCTTATACCTGACTCTGAGTTGGCTTCATTACTGGTTTTGGCTCACAATAACTGATGGAAATAACTGATCAAATAACTGAAGTGCGAACTCACCCTAACTTAGGTAAAGATTCCCTTAAATTTAATTTCTAATGTACGCCCATTTTTGTTATGCCTCAGATTTCTTTTTTTTTCTTTTATTAATAAATTAGGAGCATCTCCGGCACTCGGTGTGGCAGACCATGTAGAGGTAGAGCCAGGTAGAGGCTGGTGTGGTCTTGAGCTGCAACTTACAGCATTATGGTAAATCTGTCAGGCTGTGATAGGCTCCACCTTTCCCACTAAGCCCCATGTCTTTCTTGGCACTTTAGAGAAGTGGCGAGATGCTCAAAAAAGTTGCGTATTATGGTGAAAATAGTGGTATAAGCAAGTTGATAAGTGCCCCTCATTGTGTCTGGTTTAACAGTGAATTTCCTGGTGACAGACTACCTTTAATGTCCCACGTTCGAGAATCAGCGGTCATCAGAGTGAT
The DNA here is from genome assembly GCA_033119425.1 of Bufotes viridis. Taxonomy (NCBI): domain Eukaryota; kingdom Metazoa; phylum Chordata; class Amphibia; order Anura; family Bufonidae; genus Bufotes; species Bufotes viridis. The sequence continues at coordinate 232,898,430 of CM065589.1, forward strand.
TTGCATTTTGGAGAATTAATAGAGAAAGAATATTGATTCCCCTCCCCCCATTACAATTTTACTATTACAGCACAGAAACTATGCTGATTCCTTGAACGGACATAATAGCCCTCATTTATCATGTCTATATGGCTTCAACAAGTTGCAAAATATGGTTTATGTGACTTTTTGCATTCACTTGAGAAAAATGTTTGCGACATTTTGCAGTTTTACACCACTCACTCCAGTTTTGGGATGTGGGTGTGGTTAGCTATGTTAATGAGTTTCACTCACGATTTATTATTGAGACTTTATCGCAATCTCACTCCAGTAGAAGGTTGGAGAAGGAAACTAGAGCAGCTTTTCTAGAAAGTGTTAGGTTTAAAGGTGTTACATTTGATTAATGTGGCATAAAATACACTAACACAGACTCAAGCGAAACTGACTTCAAATATTCCCCTTATGATAAGTTTCCCCATTATGTCATAGTGATGGTACATGAGCTGTGCCATCACTTGTGGATGCAAGCTGAATTACATAGCTATTATCCAGGTCGGGATCAGAAAGAGTTGTTGATCACAGCATTCAATATGATAGACAGAAAGAGGGCGCTATGGGATGTTGATGGATTGCTAAGGCAGCTGGTGGCCTTATAATGGCCTCCATGCCTAAAAATGTACTTCTATTGGGTGCTGAAACTAAAAGCACTACTAAAAAGTTATGGAAGATATGGCTGCAAAAGTATGTGACCTTTTGGAGTTCTAGGAGGACGTGACAGGTCTTCTTTAAATGGTACTCTGAGTGTGTGTGATTTTTGTCCCATGGTTATTAATAATAGGACTTGTGCACATGGCAATGCCATTGGCACAGAACCTTTACAGCAGCGCACAAAATCCCTTTGGGTCTGTATTCATTACTTTGTGTGCCACCATATGGTGCCTCTGTACAGCTGCATTGTAGCATGTAAGGGTTTTCATAGAATCTGTGAGAAAAATCTCTGTAAAAATCAGTGTACAGTATGGACTGACTACGAACTCTATGGGAAACTTATTAGGTAGACCTGTGATATGACCATGTACATTAGGCCTGAGGAATCGGTGGCAAAACATTCTGATATAAAAGAGGGGCTATGTGATCTCTGTGTAATATTAAAGGAGTTTTTTACTGATGACCTGTCCTCTGGATAGGACATGAGTATCTGATCAGTGGGGGTCTGCAGATCAGCTGTTTGTGAAGGTAGCGGCACTCACGATCATCAGACACATGGCCTATCCTCAGTATAGGTCATCAGTATGAGATCGGCAGGGGTCCAACTCCCGGCACGCCCACCAATCAGCTGTTTGAAGAGAAACCAGCACTCATATGATTGCTGCCTTCTATTCTCTGTTTACCTGCTTATAGCAGCAATTGCAGTGGTGAGCAGGTGAAATTACAAGTATGGCGTCACCATTCACTTCTATTGGGTGGCTCTTTCTGCTCAAGTGAATAGGATGGAGCCGTCCAATAGAAGTGAATGTGGACGCCATATTTGTAATTATAGTGGAAAAGAGCACAGAGAGGTTTCTGTGTCTGTTTTATATCATTGTTTAATTCTCAGTAACACATCTGCTTTATTGGAAGACTCTGGAGCCTTGACTGACATAATATTAAAGGGGTTGCCTGCTTTCCACTATTGATGACTTATCCTCAGGATAGGTCATCAATATTAGATTGGTGGGGGTCCGACACCCAGCACCCCCGCTGATCAGCTGTTGTAAGAGAAAGCAGTGCTAGTAGGAGCACTGCGTTCTCTTCTCTGTTTACCTGCTTGCCGCAGCAATTGCAACAGCAAGCAGGTAAACAGAGAAGAGAACGCAGTGCTCCTACTAGCACTGCTTTCTCTTACAACAGCTGATCAGCGGGGTGCTGGGTGTCGGACCCCCACCAATCTAATATTGATGACCTATCCTGAGGATAAGTCATCAATAGTGGAAACAGGCAACCCCTTTAATATTATGTCAGAGTCAAGGCTCCAGAGTCTTCCAATAAAGCAGATGTGTTACTGAGAATTAAACAATGATATAAAACAGACACAGAAACCTCTCTGTGCTCCTCTCCACTATTAAACAATCCTTCCGTTACCATAGGAAGATTCACAACTGTTTAGATTGCAGCGTTTCAGATCCTTCACTAGATAAAAATGGCACATGTTAGTAGGTATATTAGCTGCTTATTAGTTTGAAACCCTTGTCTTCTACGAGCAGAAGCACACACAGTTGCTCTGAAGTAATGAACATGTTTGCAGACATACTTCCATTCGCAAGCAGTTAAAGTCTTTGGTGACAACTGCCCACAGAGAAGCTGTTCATTTAAAACGTATCTGACAAAATGTTTTCTGTGGAAATTCATCAGGTTTAAAGCAAACATTCTATTATACGGCTTTACACATGAGAGACATTCCGAGAAAATCTGGAACCAATGTTCGTTCATAGAGTTTCTCTTCATAAATGTTCTTCATTCAAAACACACATAGACTATGATCAAAGAACACGCTAACATTTTTATACCACACATGCCAGCTTTTCACAGTGAGATCACTGAAAACAAGCCCATGTGATGTGAATGTGATGTCAGAAAGTTTGCCATGGCTTTTCACACACGTATTGCAGCCACACTGTTAAGCTGGTTACAGACGGGTGAGTTTACCTGGAAAGTTGGAAGCTCGTACTTTTGGCCAATACACTGCAAACATTTCCGGTCATGCATAGTTTAGGCAGAGTTAAAAAAACACCCTTTTAGTAACAGACCATAAATTACAGGTTATAGCCAACTACCAATGGAAAAGATCCAAACACAACAGATCAAAATTTCAACAGCATGCAGTTAAAAAAGGCTGCGGGTGGGCCGAAACACATCCTGAAAAAAGTTTGTACTTACTATGAAGTTTGAATGAGCAAGAAATGAATATATTACAAGACGTGAGGGACTTTTCTCTTATATCAAAATTTCAACAATACAAAACGGAATGAAAGCTTAAATTGAGAACACAATTCAAATAGTTACCCTAAAGAAAATCTCCAGAGAAAACACAATTTTCCATCATTGCACCCCTCTCACCTGATTTTTTTTTTCATGCCGGTGTCTTCTTTTATGAATACTACATTCACTTTCCTGTAGTTAAGCCACTAATCTGCACTTCCAATGTTAGATTTCATCCATGTCTGGGGACCTAGGAGGTATAATGTCACAATTTCACACAAGGAGGTCATGTGATGCTCAGAAAGCAAGTTGCGATGATGAAAGTACTGCTCTTTATGGGGATTTCATTTAATAGAGAACTGTGTAACTAGCAAATTTTTTAATCACTTCATTTAAAAAATATGCCTGCAACCACCTTAAAAAAGCTGTAAAGTCATGGCCACTAGGGATCTCACTTCCACCTGAGCTGCAGTCCACTGCCTGTTGACAGGCAAGATCCATTCCTAGTAACAGAGACTCAAAAAACGGTAGAGGAAGTGCAGGTTTGTCAGAGATTGTGTGCCTGATAAAATAAAACTGCTCTGAACATCACAGGGAGCTCCTGTGTGTCTGTAAGGGCGGTTTCCCCCGCCTTATCTGTTCTGTGAGCTCCAGAGCGAGTGGGAAGTAAGGAAATGGATGTCAGTGCAGTACAGTACTAGCAGAAGGGAGACCGTCCCTTCTTCTGGGTGAAATGCATCTAGCTGTGCAGCTGAAACAGGGAATAATATGACTAAAAGAGACATTAGGGAAGCCCAAACATATCTGCCCCTTCACAATTATGATTGTAAAATGAAGCACAACCGTTATGCAAACCTTTTTTGGAAACTCAAGTACCCTTTAAATGGTTCAGTGTGGTTTGTTCAGTGTGTAGTCTAGATGTTGGGATTGTTGGGGTGGTGGACATGAGTTCTGAGGATGCTGTAGATGTTGGTGGCATCTAGTCATGTCCATCTGGTTAGCCCATCTGTTCTAGTTACAAGCCTGCTTTCTTTTTCTCTGTGCCATGCTATCAATCTCATGACCCCTTAGTACATAATAACATGGAGAGCTAGAGCCAGTAGCATCTCTTCCTGTTAGGACCACACTGTAATTATCGTCAAAATCCTCATAAATTAGATATGAGAATCCATACAGTCAGGGAGGCTGTAGTATCACTTTCTTCATTAGGAGCTGTGTAATTATTAGCCATTCCTGACCTTTTCTATGAAGATCTTGTGTGTAACAGCCTATTCAATTTCATCATACAGGATGTTGTGGTGAGAGGCTGACCACAGAAAGACAACTTATGCAGGAAACAGGGGCGTAGCTAACGGCTCAGAGGCCCTGGTGCAATAGTTCAGCTTGGGCCCCCCTTCCCTCAGTGCTTTGTGTGTCTTCTTATGCAGCACAAGGGTCTTTGGGCCCCCTCAGGCTCCTGGGCCCGGTAGCGACTGCTACCTCTGCACCCCCTATAGCTACGCCCATGGCAGGAAATCAACTGACCCATTGGAAGAAGGATTTCTTGAATTTTTCAGATAGAAAATAACTAATTAAGGTAATACTAGCTGACATATATTAGGTGAATGGTTGTACAATAAATAATTTTTTATGTAATGCTTCTTTAAACCTTAGATCAGATATACATTAACTCCTTAAGGACCGGAGGTATTCAATTTTTTGAGTTTTTGTTTTGCACTCCCTGCCTTCCCAAAGCCATAACTTTTTTATTTTTTGGTTCATAAAGCCATATGAGGGCTTGTTTTTTGCGGGACAAGTTGTTCTTTCCAACTACACCATTTAATATTGCATATGATGTAGTGGGTAGCGGTAAAAAAATTCCAAATGGGGTGAAATTGCAAAAAAAAGCAATTCCACCACAGTTTTGCGGGTTTTTAAATTCCGATGTTTGATGTGTGATAAAACTGACAGGTTACTTTTACTCTACAGGTCATTACGAATCCAGCGATACCCTATGTGTATAGGTTTTATTGCGTTTTGATAGTGAAAAAATAATTCAAAAGTGGGAAAAAAATCTGTTTTACTTTTTTGTCACCATGTTTTGTCCCCCATAACTTTTTTGTAATCATATGTACAGAGCTTTATCGGGGGCTTATTTTTTTGAGTCATAATCTTATCTTTTTATTGATACCATTCTGGGGTGTGTATGACCTTTGGATCACCTTTTATGCATTTTTTTGTGGAAAATGAAGCGACCAAAAATGACGAATCCACCATTTGGACGCTTTTTTCCGTTTTGCTGTTTGCCTTCTGGGTAATATTTTTTTATATTTGTATAGTATGGGCATTTTCGCACATTGCGACACCCATGTTGTGTACTTTTTAAAAATTTTTTTTTTTGTAGCAAAAGGGGGTGATTTGAGCTTTTATGTTTTAAAAAAAAAAATATTTATACTTTTTTTTTACACTTTTATATAGTTCCCATAGGAAACTATAACTTACAATCATTTGATTGTGATTATCATACATTCCAATGTTGTAATGTATGAAAAAATCGCATATTTCCTATGAAGCCTATTACAGGCAAGGCTCCATAGGAAATACTAGAGAGCTGCCTGGGTTTCATTCATAGAAATCTAGGCTACTACAGGAGCACTCCGGCTCCTCCGATTGCCACACGGGGGAGCCAGAGCACAAACTGAAAGTAAAACTTTCGGTTTATGCGCACTCAGATGCTGTGGTCAGGATTGACCACAGCATCTGAGGTGTTAAATGTCCGCGATCGGCATTGGAGCCGGTCGCGGACATTAGCCGCGGGTGTCTGCTACAAGAACCATGCGGACACCGACGGCTAAGGCTCCCGCATGAAGCAGGAGCGGGCGCCATCTTTAGGGACAGGACTCAGGACGTACGGGTACGTCCTGTGTTCTTAAGAGGCTAAAGTGGTTGTTCAAGGGATTCTTTTTTTCAAAAGTGCCAGGATGGGTTAAAAATAAAAAATTACCATTACTTACCTCATTGGTCCCCCCACTGCTACTATCGCAATGGTGCTCTGGTCCCCATTATTCTCCACTTACTGGTACACAAAAAAATGGCTGGAAATACCAGCTCAGCTAATCATTGCCCTTAGCATTGACCTCCCAGTCGTGATTGACTGAAAGAGCATTTCCAGTGATTTCCTGAGGGATGAGCCAGGACCGGAAGAGAAGACACAGAATTACAGTGGTGGTGAAAAAGTAAGATAGTTAATTCTTATTTGTTATTTTTAATCCAACCTGGACCTTTAAAAAATGGACCTCCCGGGACAACCTCTTAAAATTAAAACATTGGGCCAGATTTATCATTACACTTACATCTTACTCCATTTTTACATATGCCCAAAGTCACTTTTGGCTAGTCAGATTTAATAATGGTCCTTTAATAGTGTGATAAATTTGGTTTGACAGTAGCAGTTTATCTTTCAGTAAGCGGCTTTACAAAAGTCCCACGTCTATACAAAAAAGTTGCATGTTCTATTAAAAAGTCGCATAAGATAAGCATGGTTTCCCCTGGAGTGAAATTGCCAATTTTTTTTGCGACTTTTTAAATGGTCGCAAGTAAATCTGTCTAGAGATTCATTTAACTAATGTTAAAAAAATTCTGCAATATTCAAGCACTTTTGCCCATTGTATGAACTCTTTTATGGGTATAACAATGTGTTCTATGCACTCTTAATGGACTTTTGACTTTATACCGTTATCCAGATAGTTAGTGTCCTTACTATATTGCTCATACAGACTGCCTCTGAGGACGCCTAATACTAATGGTCCTGACACAAAAGAAAGTGAGAAATGATTGCTTGGTGAGGTCTTTTGGTTCTCTGGTTTATACCGACAGGGGAACAGTAAGTAGACACCTTACTCAGAGACCTATGGGTAGCCGTTGCTTGTTATGTAATAGTATATAGTCGAAAACAGCGCTTTAAAAGGGAACCCTACAGCATACCTTAAGCACAAGCCGAGGGCGGCTTGGTTTTAAGTAAGGGGGTATGTAACACCCTGGAGTGGTGTTACCTCTCCTACACCCTGCTACTATCTTTAATGATCTAACATAAATGCCACCTTATGTATTTCTGTCCTGTTTTTCTACACTGTGCATTCCTAATCTTGTTATGTAACTGTTTATTACATATAATGTGCCTGGTTCACCAGCAGATGGCAGCGTAAATGGAAAAGCTAGCCTTAGAAGAATGGAACTCACCATTTCATTCTCCCCGCTTTGGGAAGAAGTGGGCCAGTGCTGCTTGCTACCAGATGGAGGGGTGGCAGTTTTAGTTTATTCCAGTTTAGACTCCATGTTGGAGCCGAGAAGACCAGAAAGAAGTAGCAGTCAGAGGAAATTGTTCTTTGACTGAAAGTAAGTTATTTGCTGAGTGTCAGGAGGGGAATAACAGGTACCCCATCCAAGGATACCAGAACAGACCTAAAGTACAGAAACCAGACTTAAGCAGAAATTAGTGCAGCATAAAGCAAGAAAGCAAAGTATTTATGTAAGCCTGTCAGTATAGCAGAGAAAGAGAGAAAGCAGAGTTATAGAGTCTGCTTGATAGTTTATGTTAAAGCCTTTTGGAACCAAGACAAAGCCTACAAATCATTTGGATAAAAACTTATTCCAGTTAACCTGCCGTTGAACTTCACAAAAAGGTCTATCCTCAAGTTCTTTTTCCTTCATCCCTCAAATATTCCCCTTTTTAATGCTTCAGAGCCAAAGCCTGGGGTCCCGCTGTATCCAGGTAGGAGCACCATGACACATAAAGAGAAATATAGGCCGCACTACATCACTTGACATTCCAACCAAACCTGGGACGCAAGCACTGTGGTAAAACAAACACACAGGGGAAGAATTATCAAAATTAATGCAAAGGAAAACTGGCTTAGTTGTCCATCACTACCAATCAGACTGATCCTTTCATTTTTCCAGTGGTGCTTTGAAAAATAAAATTTGGAATCTGATTGGTTGCTATGGGCAACTAAGCCAGTTTTACTTTACACCAGTTTGATAAAGGTACCCTATAGTGCTTTGGAAAAGTCATCACCACTTTTTCCTGTGTGTTGACTTACAACCTGGTGTTAAAATGTATTTTTGGGGGATTTGTACCCTTTGATTTACAAAACATATGTAACACTTTAAAGGTGCATAATATGTTTTACTGTTACAAAAACAACAATTAAATTAAAAAACTGAGAACTTTAATGTGCATAAATACCCTACCCCATCAATACTTTTTGGAAACATCTTTTCTTGCAATTGCAGATGCATTTGTTTTGAAGTATGTCTCTGTTATCTTTAGCAAATCTAAATATTTTTCATTTTCTTTCAGGCAAAATTTCTTAGGGTCTGTTGGTCTTCAAATCATGCCACAGATTTTTAACTGGATTTACTTCTGGCCTTTCACAAGGTCATTCCAAACATTTAAAGGTTTCTCCTTAGTAGTACCTGATGTCTAGGGTCATTGTTATGCTCGAACCTTGTTCCAAGTCTTAAATTTACAACACTCTGAAACAGGTTTCCCCTCAAGAATTGCCCTGTATTTACTGCTATCCATCTCGCCTTTAATCCTGACCAGTTCTCCAGTCTCCCCTGATTCTGTGGGAATAGTGTTCATGGAGTGATGGGAAATGTTGTGTTTGAGCCACATATAGCATTTCACATGATGACCAAAAAGTTACATTTTGATCTCATCTGACCAGAGAATTTTCTTCTATGTATTTATGGAGTCTATTATATGCTGTTTGGCAAACTCCAAACATGTTTTCTTACATTTTTCTTTAGACTGACATTTTTTCTAGCCACTCTTCCATAAAACACTGTGGAGTGTGTGGTTTATAGTGGTTGTATGGACAGATACTTTCATCTCTGTTGTGAATCTTTGAAGTGTATGTAATGTTATCACTGGTGTATCTGATTATTGCTCTCCTTGCCCAGTCTTTGAGTTTTTCTGGATGGTCTTCTCTTGTCAGGTTTGAAGTTGTGCCATATTCTGACCATTTGGTTACAATAAGGCATCTAATGGTGCTCTGTAGGATGTTCAAAGTTTGGGATTTTTTTTTTTCAATAAGCCAACCTTATACTTCTCCAAAACCTTGTCTATGATCTATTTAGAGTGATTTTTGTTGTTTATTGGAGATGAGATAATTTCTTGAAATTAGTTTAGGTTCCGATTCTAACATATAGGTCAGAAGATTTACTTCAGGTATGAATAAATTTGACCCAAATCAAAAGTGCTCTTAAAAGTTATGTATGTCACTCTGGGTCTTCTAGCACTGTATGCAACTACATGCCAAAACAGTGACATATATGAATATGGATAAATGCATGGTTGACAATGATAACAAAAATATACTGAAGTGTTGGATTTTTTTAGCATTTTAAAATTGAAAAGTTCCTGCTAATACTACTGAATAATATACTCTGCTGGTAACACTGGAACATATTTTTATTGTACATTTTCTCATTATAGAATCTCTACAAAAGGATTAAAAAAATTAATTAGACAATACTTGAAGCCAAAATATACCATGTCGGTGATGCTGGAAAAAATTGTTATTGTACATTTATGAATAGTAGAAACTTTGCAAAAGTTTTTTGAAAAAAAAAAAAAAAAAAGCAGCAACTGCACAATGTCCAGCACAACTATGATGCTTAAAACATCAGCCAGTAGATTTAGTTTTTTTTTTATATTACTTGGGCTGCTAGCTCACTCCTGCACATAAAAATAACAAGGCCTGTAAAAGACAAACAATACATTACATGACCCAGTCCTGTTGCTAGTGCTAAAACTGGTCTTTTTATCAGTTAATTAAAACCACCTAACTAAATATATAAAGGGGTTTTCCAAGATTTTTAAGCTGATTAATAGAGATGAGCGAACACCTGGAAGTTCGGGTTCGCGAAGTTCGGCCGAACTTCCCAAAAATGTTCGGGTTCGGGATCCGAACTCGACCCGAACTTTATCCCGAACCACATTGAAGTCAATGGGGACCCGAACTTTTAGGCACTAAAAAGGCTGTAAAATAGTCCAGGAAAGGGCAAGAGGGCTGCAAAAGGCAGCCAAATGTAGGTAAATCCCCTGCAAACAAATGTGGATAGGGAAATGAATTAAAATAAAATAAAATAAATAAAAATTAACCAATATCAATTGGAGAGAGGTCCCACAGAAAGGAATCATGCGTCATATCACACACCACTGGAGAAGGCCACTTTCAGTTATTTCGGCCCAGAACCCAGACCGAGGATACAGGTCCCACTGCAAGGAATCATGCATCATATCACCCACCACTGGAGAAGGCCACTTTCAGTTATTTCGGCCCAGCACCCAGACAGAGGAGAGAGGTCCCACAGCAAGGAATCATGCGTCATATCACCCACCACTGGAGAAGGCCACTTTCAGTTATTTCGGCCCAGCACCCAGACAGAGGAGAGAGGTCCCACAGCAAGGAATCATGCGTCATATCACCCACCACTGGAGAAGGCCACTTTCAGTTATTTCGGCCCAGCACCCAGACAGAGGATACAGGTCCCAATGCATAGAATCGTGAGTCATATCACCCACCACTGGAGAAGGCCACTTTCAGTTATTTCGGCCCAGCACCCACACCGAGGATACAGGTCCCACAGCAAGGAATCATGCATCATATCATCCACCACTGGAGAAAGCCACTTTCAGTTATTTCGGCCCCAGCACCCAGACAGAGGAGAGAGGTCCCACAGCAAGGAATAAGGCGTCATATCACCCACCACTGGAGAAGGCCACTTTCAGTTATTTCGGCCCAGCACCCAGACAGAGGAGAGAGGTCCCACAGCAAGGAATCATGCGTCATATCACCCACCATTGGAGAAGGCCACTTTCAGTTATTTCGGCCCAGCACCCAGACAAAGGAGAGAGGTCCCACAGCAAGGAATCATGCGTCATATCACCCACCATTGGAGAAGGCCACTTTCAGTTATTTCGGCCCAGCACCCAGACAAAGGAGAGAGGTCCCACAGCAAGGAATCATGCGTCATATCACCCACCATTGGAGAAGGCCACTTTCAGTTATTTCGGCCCAGCACCCAGACAGAGGAGAGAGGTCCCACAGCAAGGAATCATGCGTCATATCACCCACCACTGGAGAAGGCCACTTTCAGTTATTTCGGCCCAGCACCCAGACAGAGGATACAGGTCCCACTGCATAGAATCGTGAGTCATATCACCCACCACTGGAGAAGGCCACTTTCAGTTATTTCGGCCCAGCACCCACACCGAGGATACAGGTCCCACTGCAAGGAATCATGCATCATATCACCCACCACTGGAGAAGGCCACTTTCAGTTATTTCGGCCCAGCACCCAGACAGAGGAGAGAGGTCCCACAGCAAGGAATAAGGCGTCATATCACCCACCACTGGAGAAGGCCACTTTCAGTTATTTCGGCCCAGCACCCAGACCGAGGATACAGGTCCCACAGCAAGGAATCATGCATCATATCATCCACCACTGGAGAAGGCCACTTTCACTTATTTCGGCCCCAGCACCCAAACAGAGGAGAGAGGTCCCACAGCAAGGAATAAGACGTCATATCACCCACCACTGGAGAAGGCCACTTTCAGTTATTTCGGCCCCAGCACCCAGACAGAGGAGAGAGGTCCCACAGCAAGGAATCATGCGTCATATCACCCACCACTGGAGAAGGCCACTTTCAGTTATTTAGGCCCAGCACCCAGAAAGAGGAGAGAGGTCCCACAGCAAGGAATAAGGCGTCATATCACCCACCACTGGAGAAGGCCACTTTCAGTTATATCGGCCCAGCACCCAGACAGAGGATACAGGTCCCAATGCATAGAATCGTGAGTCATATCACCCACCACTGGAGAAGGCCACTTTCAGTTATTTCGGCCCAGCACCCACACCGAGGATACAGGTCCCACAGCAAGGAATCATGCATCATATCATCCACCACTGGAGAAAGCCACTTTCAGTTATTTCGGCCCCAGCACCCAGACAGAGGAGAGAGGTCCCACAGCAAGGAATAAGGCGTCATATCACCCACCACTGGAGAAGGCCACTTTCAGTTATTTCGGCCCAGCACCCAGACAGAGGAGAGAGGTCCCACAGCAAGGAATCATGCGTCATATCACCCACCATTGGAGAAGGCCACTTTCAGTTATTTCGGCCCAGCACCCAGACAAAGGAGAGAGGTCCCACAGCAAGGAATCATGCGTCATATCACCCACCATTGGAGAAGGCCACTTTCAGTTATTTCGGCCCAGCACCCAGACAAAGGAGAGAGGTCCCACAGCAAGGAATCATGTGTCATATCACCCACCATTGGAGAAGGCCACTTTCAGTTATTTCGGCCCAGCACCCAGACAGAGTATACAGGTCCCACTGCATAGAATCGTGAGTCATATCACCCACCACTGGAGAAGGCCACTTTCAGTCATTTCGGCCCAGCACCCACACCGAGGATACAGGTCCCACTGCAAGGAATCATGCATCATATCACCCACCACTGGAGAAGGCCACTTTCAGTTATTTCGGCCCAGCACCCAGACAGAGGAGAGAGGTCCCACAGCAAGGAATAAGGCGTCATATCACCCACCACTGGAGAAGGTCACTTTCAGTTATTTCGGCCCAGCACCCAGACCGAGGATACAGGTCCCACAGCAAGGAATCATGCATCATATCATCCACCACTGGAGAAGGCCACTTTCACTTATTTTGGCCCCAGCACCCAAACAGAGGAGAGAGGTCCCACAGCAAGGAATAAGACGTCATATCACCCACCACTGGAGAAGGCCACTTTCAGTTATTTCGGCCCCAGCACCCAGACAGAGGAGAGAGGTCCCACAGCAAGGAATCATGCGTCATATCACCCACCACTGGAGAAGGCCACTTTCAGTTATTTAGGCCCAGCACCCAGACAGAGGAGAGAGGTCCCACAGCAAGGAATAAGGCGTCATATCACCCACCACTGGAGAAGGCCACTTTCAGTTATTTCGGCCCAGCACCCAGACAGAGGAGAGAGGTCCCACAGCAAGGAATCATGCGTCATATCACCCACCATTGGAGAAGGCCACTTTCAGTTATTTCGGCCCAGCACCCAGACAGAGGAGAGAGGTCCCACAGCAAGGAATAAGGCGTCATATCACCCACCACTGGAGAAGGCCACTTTCAGTTATTTCGGCCCAGCACCCAGACAGAGGAGAGAGGTCCCACAGCAAGGAATCATGCATCATATCACCCACCACTGGAGAAGGCCACTTTCAGTTATTTCGGCCCCAGCACCCAGACAGAGGAGAGGTTCATTCAACTTTGGGTTGCACCGCAAGATCATGGTAAAGTTAAAAAAATGAGGAGGATTCAATAAAGAAGTGCCCCGGAGTACAAGAATACATGTTTGAGGGGGAGGCAGTTATAAATGTCTATTCTGCACAAGGGAGGCACAGGTCCTGTGGGATCCATGCCTGGTTCATTTTTATGAACATCAGCTTGTCCACGTTGGCTGTGGACAGGCGGCTGCGTTTGTCAGTAATGACGCCCCCTGCCGTGCTGAATACACGTCCAGACAAAACACTGGCCTCTGTGCAGGCCAGCACCTCCAAGGCATAAAATGCTAACTCTGGCCACGTGGACAATTTGGAGACCCAGAAGTTTAATGGGGCCGAACCATCAGTCAGTACTTGGAGGGGTGTGCAGACGTACTGTTCAACCATGTTAGTGAAATGCTGCCTCCTGCTAGCACGTTCCGTACCAGGTGGTGGTGCAGTTAGCTGTGACGTGGAGACAAAACTTTTCCACATTTCTGCCATGCTAACCCTGCCCTCAGAGGAGCTGGCCGTGACACAGCTACGTTGGCGACATCTTGCTCCTCCTCTGCCTTCGCCTTGGGCTTCCACCTGTTCTCCTGTGACATTTGGGAATGCTCTCAGGAGCGCGTCTACCAGCGTGCGCTTGTACTCGCGCATCTTCCTATCACGCTCCAGTGCAGGAAGTAAGGTGGGCACATTGTCTTTGTACCGGGGATCCAGCAGGGTGGCAACCAGTAGTCAGCACACGTTAAAATGTGGGCAACTCTGCTGTCGTTGCGCAGGCACTGCAGCATGTAGTCGCTCATGTGTGCCAGGCTCCCCAGAGGTAAGGACAAGCTGTCCTCTGTGGGAGGCGTATTGTCATCGTCCTCCGTTTCCCCCCAGCCATGCACCAGAGATGGGCCTGAGCTGTGTCGGGTGCCACCCCGCTGTGAACCTGCTTCATCCTCATCCTCCTCCACCTCCTCCTCATCCTCCTCGTTCTCCAGTAGTGGGCCCTGGCTGGCCACATTTGTACCTGGCCTCTGCTGTTGCAAAAAACCTCCCTCTGAGCCACTTCTAACAGACTGGCCTGAAAGTGGTAAAAATGACCCCTCATCCTCCTCCTCCTCCTCCTGGGCCACCTCCTCTTCCATCATCGCCCTAATCGTTTTCTCAAGGTATTCAAAAACTTTTTTGAAAAAGTTCAGGTTCGGGTCCTTGTCCCGGACACCCCAAAATTCGGTACGAACCCGAACTATGCTCGAACTGTTCGCTCAACACTACTGATGATCTATCCTCTGGATAGGTCATAAGTATCTGATCAGTGAGGACTAGTGTTGGGCGCGAATATTTATCACGAATATTTGCACTTCGAGAATTCACAAACATTTAGAATATAGTGCTATAATATCAGGGGTGGCCAACCTGTGGCTCTTGTGCCATATGTGGCTCTTTGCTTCTTCAAGTGCGGCTCTTTATGTGGAGCTGGGAAGCAGTCAGGCTGGCTCACTCTCCACCCCATGCTCAGATATTTTTTCCTGATCGGGCACCGTTGCTACTTTGCAGCTCTAGCTCACTCTCCACTACTTCCTGATGCACAGTGTGAGAACGTAGTACATGAAGAATGCACTATGACCTGATGCTGTGCTCATCATGTCAGAGTGGAGAACGTGTCAGACCTGCAAAGTAGCAGCTGCCTGAACAGGAGACCAGTGCCTGATCAGGAGAGGGAAGAATTTTTTTTTGAATTATAGAACTGAGCATGGGGACTGATCTAAGCACGGGAGGTTCTGATCTGAGCATGGGGGAGGTTTGGGGATCTTATTTTAGGTCAGATGAGAATTGGGGATCTGATTTAGGAGTCTGATCTGAGGTCTGGTGAAAAATATATATTTTTTTTCTCTTTTTTTGCTAATGAAAAATAAGAAATTTTTTTTTTTATCAGACCTCAGATCAGATGAAAAATCATTTTTTTTTCTCTTATCTTTCTTTGTTACAACCTAGGTGCATCTTGTAGGGCGAAAAATACGGTGACTGTGTAGATGTATAGCTTGTGGCTCCGGGTAATCATCCATTTTTTTCTTTGGCTCACTGTGTCTGTAAGGTTGGCCACCCCTATGCTATATATTCGCATTTTCGAATATTCATCTTTTTTTCCATCTGCACACATGATTCCTCCCTGCTTCTTGCTTGTGGGCCAATGAGAAGGCAGCAATGTCTTTGTCTGAGCCTAGCAACATCTCTAGCAACCAATAGGAAAGTTGCATACCCCTTTACTATATATGAACCTCCCCAGCAGCCATTTTCTGCAGTTTTTTACAGTTATAAGAGAGACAGTGTCATTGCTGTGCTCTATGTTTTTCTGTTACATTACATTAGAAAGTTAGTTAGTTAGTTAGTTAGTTAGCGTATATATATATATATATATATATATATATATATATTAAAGATAGTTAGTGTGAGATAGTCAGTGTAGGTTAGATAGTGATATAGTCTAGCTGATAGGTTGCAGGGTGTTAGGTAGGGTGATACATGCTACAGTGCTGTGATTTCACAAGTTCACAACAACACTTAGTGCACCAATCAGTAATAGGTAGTCACACCTGCTAAAATGTGAAGTTGCCCGTATTGTGCAAAAATCTGCGCATCAATTGCCAATTTGCGCAATCGCGAATATATCTCTCTATCTGCACTCTATCTGCATGTAAAGCTATTGTAATGTTCTGCCGTGCCAACCATTTTCTCCAGTCTCAGTAACTTCTAGCAGCTTGGAAAATGTAGCAAAAGTGACCCACGCCTGTATTGTGTGCGCAATACGCGAATATTACACTGCCGATTTTCGCAATCAAGAAAATAATCGAATTTGCAAATATATGACGATTATTCACCCAAATATTTACGAAATATCGCAAATTCGAATATTGCCCCTGCCTCTCATCACTAGTGAGGACCGACTACCAGGATCCCGGCCGATCAGCTGTGTGAAAAGGCAGCGGCACTCCTGCGAGCGCCCTGGCCTTCTCTCAGCTTTTCTTAGGTCACTGGTGACACATTCATTATTCACATGGCCTAGGAGCAGCTCATCCCGATAAAAAGGAATTGGGCTGAGTAAGGCACTGTGCTTGGTGAACTGTGAGAAGGCAGTAGTGCTCAAAGGTGCACTGGTGGCTTCTCAAATAGCTGATCGGGGGGACGGGGGGGTTCGGGTGTAAAAATTATTTCTTTAGGAGATCTGCCCCATAATGTTTTCCTTCTGCTCTGGTACAGTCTCATCACATGGTCAAGGAAATGATAATCACTACCCAGTAAATGGGATGTCACTAGTGAAGTGCTATTTAGAGAGAAGTCTTTTTTGGATCTTTTTATAAGAACTGGGCAGGAAACAGCTATCCTGAGGATAGATCATCAGTAGTAAAATCCCTGAAAACCCCTTTAAGTTTAGGTCTGAACTAGTTTGGTAAAATTCTTATCCAGGGCTAGTTAGTTTGAAGAGGCAGTTGTTTGATAAATCTCTCATCTAGGTGCAAAACATTTTGAGTCTCTAAGTGTGATCCATGAAAGTATTTATATGGTAAAATACTATCAGAATACAGATGTAGTAGAGCTAACACACATTATTAACACACAGACGTGTTAAGTAAACTAGTTGTGTAAAGCCAGCACCTTCAATTGCTTTTCAGTGGCTATTGTTTTAGGATACCACTATCATGTAAGAAATTTGAATTAAGAGTTTGACTCTGCTGCACCTGTACAATCAGTCTGTTCTTGAAGTTTAATAGTAGGTTCGGGAGGTTGGCGGAGCACGTAGCGAGAGCAACCCCAATGTAGTATAAAGAGAATCCCGGTACTCACTGTCTTCAATCAATGAGTCTCTTTTTAATGTTATAACAGGGGCGCATTTCTGCCCGTCCTGAGCCTTTGCCAACTGAAACGCGTTTGTGTTATAACAATCAAAATAGACCCTCTTATACTGTTCTTGAAGTTTGGCTATGAATCAGTTGATTAATGCTAGTGGCCATTGCTAGATTATTTTCAAAGCCTTTATTTTGTAATTAGTTTTCACAGTCTTCTGTTTTTACAATATATTCTGCCGTAGAAACACCATTACACGGTATATCATTTTATTATGGTCTCAGTTTTCTCTTGTTTTCCATCTTTAACGGTTGCCATTATTTTGCTCTCTTAAACTAGTAACCATTGTGCATCCAACTTCCAATCAACCCTAAAAATTCATATCTCCAGCACCAAAACTGTAAATCTTTTTTTTTTTTTTTCAGTCACTAAAGAGTATATAGTTAAATATATAACTGTATCAAGAAAACAGTTTTCAGGTATAGAATTTTACTTTTGTCACCCATTGTTCATAGAAATGCATATTTCCTCCTCCTCTCTCGGTGGCTCCTATAATTAGGCCTCTTTGACATCTCAGTGAATCGCGGATGTGCGCTGTCCACAGTCTCCATGGACCACTCACGTATCCTTTGACTTTAATGTATGTATTCAGATATCAGAGGTTTTCCATGTCTGTGGTGACACTACAGAAACATGCTCTATTTTTGTTCTTGAAAGAGGCCTTAGGTATTCAACCTTCAATCTAGCGCTTAATCTGTTCCCATCATAAACATTTTTCATTTTCGTTTCTTACTCCATGCCTTACAAAAGTCAGATTTTTTTTTCTATTGAAAAAGTCATATAAGAGTTTGTACATTGTGGGACAAGTTTTAATTTCTTTACTTTTTAATAGCACCATATAATATTCCATATAATGTAGTGGGGTGTGGTTAAAATTTCTAAATGGGGTAGAACTGGAAAAAAGCTATTCTGCCATTGTTTTATGAGGTTTGTTTTTGCAGGGTTCACTGAGCAGTAAAAATAATACATTACCTTTATTATGGGGATCAGCATTATCAAATTTCTTTTGTGTTTTTTCTATCTTTAATACTTAAAAAATTGTTTAGAAAAAGTTGTATTTTATTAGATTGTTATATTCTGACACTTTTTATATTTCTACCTATGGAGCTGTGTAAGTTCTTTTTTTTTTGCAGGGTCGGCCATTTTTATTTTTTTTCCATTATGGCATTTACCATACAGGATACATTTTAATAGTTCAGTTATTTTTGTATACCACAATGAAAAGTATGTTAATATTTTGTTTATTTTTATATGCAAAATAGGGAAAAAGGATGATACCAATGTTTCTTTTTTAAAAATATTTTTCAAAACATTCTTCTGAGTTAGGGCTCAAAAGGAAATTAAAGAGGCTGTCTCATGACCACAACTTGTATCCTTTTGAATAGAGTGGCAGACACATGTGCACCTGCCGCTCTCTTCAACTCTATGGAAATGCTAAGATAAAGTAAGTACAAGCGCTCGGCTATCTCCAGCAGTCTCAGAACCCCCGATCAGACACCTATCTCCTATCCTGTTAACTATGGCAGACCTGGGAGTCTTTAACTATAGGAGGCAATCTTGTTGTGGAAAGCCATTGGTTACGGGTAACCAGTAAATGACCAATCAGATGAATTGGTCGCAGTTGACTAAAGCATCTGATGGGTTAAATGTTTGTAGCTGTAGTTGTCTTCGATCACTGCTAATAGTGGCTGGTGTCTGCTGTGTAAAACATCAGGCACCCACCAACTATAGCACCTGCTTAGCTCCTGGGCAGGCACCCCCTATCTTTAAAGACCCGACTTATGAAGTACATGTAGGGAAGATGTGGGGAGAGGTTTCATCATAAGCACCTTGTGTGAATTTGTGAAAAATCTTGTAAAAACATTAGCTTTTACTACAAATCCTTATTGTTTCATTACATCCCAAGAAGCATACCACATGAAGTTGTACAGCAATAGCTGGAGATTTAATTTCATTTATAATTTAAAGTATGGATTTCATATTTACTATAATGTATATGCACATTGTTATATCCTACAGTACTTTCAACATTTTGTAATATAGAATTTATTTTAATTATTACAATTTCATAGAAACCATCATAACAAACAATACCCTGTTTTAGTAAGCATTCTTAGTGTTCATTCTCAAATTAAAATCAAGTTTGAGCATTTTTATGATAAAAAAAAATAAAAAAGTGAAATGCTGCTAAATAACGTACAAGAACCAGAAAAAACAGGCTACATCCCATTTTGTCGCGGAAAATGTTTCCTTTGAATTTTTAATAAATGATGAATAGGAGGATCTGGAACAAGCATCTTATTTAGGGATCATGCCCATATCTGTAAGAGTTTTGCGGTCAAAAATTGCAGATCCGCAAGACACTGATCCCGGTGAATGCAACCATTTTTTTTAAACATTTGTAGAAATGTCCAAGCTGTGTGCTGTCCGCATCTTTTGTGGCTCCACTGAAATGAATGGGTCCACATCCTATCTGCAAAAAATGCAGATCGATGCGGACCAAAGATACTCCCGTGTGCATGAGTCTTTACCTGCAGTCTGACTATATAATCTTGCCCATCCCATAGCAGCTGTCTATTATTCTAGTCTAGACTTATAACAGCTGTCTGACTCTGTAGTCTGCTCCCCTGTAACAGCAGTCTTATTGTGTAGTCTGGACTAAAGTACAATGGTAGTCTAGTCCTGTAGTCTGGCAGTGGACCACAGTAGTGTCAGAACAGGAGTGTCAGGGGGATCAGTGAGGTATTAATTTTTATATTTTTTTAAGCCATTCTTGCCCTTTAATGTTTCTTTTTTTTAACCATAGGAGAACACCTTTTAATCCCAGGACCTATATTAAAGTTTTGGCACCATGTGGATTAAAGTGCACCAATTCAGCAACCTCATGGTTTCTTTTATCTACCAAAGGGTAAAATAACAGAAAAAAAAACTGTGCAAAAATAAGTCCTTGTAATTTCTGACGGACTCACTCTTTTGTATTTATTGCTTATTGCCAAATGTAATCCGTCTCGATTTTAAATGCAAATATACGCTAAGGTAGAAAACACAAGTGCTGGAATTTGTTATGCACTACAGACTTATACGTTTAATATCCATGCATAAGATGATGGAATTTTAAAACTATTACAGCTAAAAAGCAGCATCTCATTCTTGTGCTGATTCCCATTTACTATACAATAAACCTCACAAGCAAATGAAGCAAATCCCCCATGTGCTGCTACTCTTCAGCTCACATATTTTTGCATCGGTTGACAGTTTATTGTAGCACGTAGTCAGCCTTTTAGGGAGATTAGCAGATTTAAATAATTTAGTTTAGTTGCTGGTTTTGACTAAGGGCTGACACGTTGCAGACAAACAACTCTGCAGACAGGAACAAAAATGCTAGTTTAATTTGACAGAAAGTATTTTTAGTTGCAAAAATGTCATAAATTCTATATCTGTCAGTGCTAAAAGTATGCCTTATTTCTCTACAGTTAAAGGAAACATTTTATTTCCACCCAAATGTTATTAATTGTATGAAAGCAGCAAAATCACCCAGTGATCTGTTCACCAAACTATGCTTATCCTTCAAGTAAGGTTCAGTGATGAGGCCTTTTTAATACACATGTTCATCAAAGTTTAGTGACTTTTTAATACGTTTGACTTCTTTAACGTACATTTACAGCAGGAACTCCAGGTCCCTAAAGCACACGTCATACCATCTTTAGACCTTGCTGTGAAAGATGGAAGAGAAGGCAGAAGTGGTTTTTACTGCTTCTGTCTTCTCTGTTCTCATATGCACAGTGTCGTCTCACTGAGTGGATGGTTCACCTTCCAAAATAGCATTGACCCTAAGCACACGGCCAAGACAACACAGGAGTGGCATAGGAACAACTCTGTGAATGTCCTTGAGTGAGTTGAACCTAATCAAACATCTCTCGAGAGACCTGACTATGGCTTTCCACCAACAGTATCCTGACAAGGCTTAAGAGGATTTACAAAGAAGAATGGCAGGAAATCCCCAAAGACAGGTGTACAAACCTTGCGGCATCGTACCCAAAAAGACTGGAAGATGTAATCGCTGCCAAAGGTACTTCAACAAAGTACTGAATAAAAGGTCTGAATACTTATGTCAGTGTAATATTTCAGTTTTTCCTTTTCAATATATTACCAAACATTTTGAACATTCTGTTTGCACTTTGTCATTATGAGGTACTGAATGCAGAATGATGGGGACATTTTTTAGCTTTTTTTATTCTAGTACAAGACTGCATTATAACAAAAAGTGAAAGGGTCTGAAGACTTTCCGAATGCACTGTAGAAGCATAGAAGAAATATAAGTGACTGACGGCAGAAGAAAAAAAAACACGTTCACCTATATAGTATTTTTAGTGACCGGTTTGAGTGAGCAGTCACTGAGAGGAGACTGCTACTAGAGCACTGGCGTCAAGCCCATAGAGGCAGATCACGCAGATGCCATGGGTCCCGTGTGTTCGGGGGGCCTGGCGGCTGAATGGCCCCACAACCTTTCTGACCTGACTACATACCTTCTTCCTCCTTGCTAATGCTGCTGCCTGCCATCTGCCTAATGGCATTTACTCCAGTCAGGAACACAAATAGCCAATAAGTAGGGAGATGCTGCACTCATTGTGCTGCTTATTGATCAGCTGAACTTTAGGCACTGCCAGCTGAACTCCCCTCTTCACCTGTCTGAAACATACAGAGCCATTGCCGTAAGACAAGAAAAAGTCCAGCAGAGCTCTGTGAGCAAGGGGGCCCAAGAAAAAAAAGTTTGTGCTTCAGTGCTCTAATGTCTTCCTGAATCCTGACCTGACCACATTAACCTAGATAGACCATGGCCTGGAGACTGTACTCTAATGACAGTGGAGAAAGTATGGATTGACAATGAAAGGTCCCACACTCATCCTCACTTAACAGAGAAGCCAGACGCAGAAGACAGCATGTTCATTGTGTGAGCGACTCTTAGTGTAGTCACTCACACACTGTGCCACAATGTGGAGAAGAGGGGTGTACACCTTTTTATTACTGATGATCTATCTTTGATAGATCATCGGCATCTGATAGGTGGGGGTCCGACACCCGGGATCCCTGCCAATTAGCTGTTAGTGCTTGCAGTAGCGCTGCAGCCTTCTCGCTATTTCCCGCAGGCCTGGTAAAGTCATGACTATTATCACTGGCTTGGGTGCGGTACAGCTCCGATAAGTAATATAATCATTGGGTGGATACTTACAGTAAACCTTCACAAATTTTTAGCACCCTACTCCAAAGTCCCAACGTGTTTCCCCATTAGGCAATGGTTCATCAGGGGACAATGTGAAATGCCCTACATACAACAGTGGTGTACAATACATACATAAACCTAAATAGAGGATGACTGTATTTGTGGTACAGGGTATCAAGAATAAAAATTGGGTCATGTTGAAAAAGGAAGTGGTGTAATTCGTGGAGGCCTCAGATGTACTGTCGCTATACAATATAATATGCATTTATATGCTATAGTGAGAGTCCTATCTCTCATTGTAACAGTCATGTTGATGAATAAATACGATCATCACTAAAGGCATACTGAGACTGAGAGGGCAAATTAAATGCCGAAACCTAGTCAACAACTTTAATACGTGTGTAGGTTGTGTTGTGGAAATTATTATGATGTGTTTTCTAATATTGTCATCGTGTCTCTCAGTGTGTAAACCACTGGAAGTGGATATCTTGCTGCGGATATAGAGACGCAGCAAGCAGTGTTTTCTTGGCGAATGGATAGATGCCGGCTGGGGCCCTCCGCCCAAAAGGCGGATTTATTGGCTTGGCGTGTATGCATTTATTAAGAGAACAATATATAGAAAGGAACGTGCATTCGTTATTTCCGGTGTGCCTGATCAACCGCTGGAGATGGTGACGCTGTTCCTATAAGTAGGCCCACATAAGAATCCTGGTGAGCCTTGTTGAGCATTTGATCTGATCGATGCTGAACAAGATTCCCCCCTAGTGGTGACTAAGAGACATGTTGTGGTATTCTTTCTGTGTATGTGTGTCATCACTTCCTGTATGACTGTACTGTACATGAAGGGAGTGGTCAGGTGTTGGGCCTGCCCACTTCCTATTGTTATCCCTTTTGTCTATGTAAATAAAGAAGCAGTCTGGGAGAGGGCAGTCTCTCAACAGATCTCAACCATGAAGCATCTTATCTCATTACTGGAATAGTGGGGTCTGTCCTTACACAAAAGGAGCTGATACACGTGCTTGGGAGCACGGGGTAAGGAAATTACTATAACAGTTGGAAATTCCAGGATATCAACAGAAGTCAACAAATATATTTGATATTCCTGTGGAAGCATTAATGAAGTACCCTCAAGATGATGTAGCAATGGTATATAGATATGGCCAAAAAAAATTGGTACTTTTAATCTATAACAAATGCATCAATAATTTGATAGAACCAAAGTGGCGAGATACATGCCATACCTTATTTCCAAAAAGCTGTGTGATCACACATACAATTGTTATCTTGGTTTTGTGGCCGAAAGTGGTTTTCAAAGAATAGTATCCTGGCTATGATGTCAGGGTAAATCCACACTAGAAGGTGAGGCAGAAATTAGCTTTCCAGTAACAGGTAGTGGAAAATTGAAATTAAATTGAAAAACCACTCCATGTTTTTTTTTGCAGATTTGCATTTCAAATAGATATTAAACCTCCCTTAGTAATAAAGTTACATTTTTAGATGCTAAATTTAAACAGAAATTCACATCTTCATTTTCAGTTATGGCATCATGTGACTTAGATAGAACTAACCATTCGGTCCTTCCTGCGCAGATGGAAACTACAAACAGAGTATCATGGAAGTTATCAATGTGTCTAGGGCACCGCTAAAGCCCACCTATTAGTGTTGATGATGTCACAGAGCTTCCCCATGCAGAGCCTGGTAATTCACTGGATCTCCTAAAAAAGCCTTTGCCCTGAAGGGCAAAGGAGAGCATTGGAGCATGCTCTGATGCTCATGTCAGGGGGCTGCCTGGGTGAAAATGGGGGTATGTCCGGGTTTGTTCAGCGGGACAGTGGGTCCACACCCGCTGAGTTACAATGTGTGGCTGCAGCTTTTGTAATGTTTGCTGTATTGGTAATTACAATATTGTTTAATATTGATTGCAGTTAAAAAAACAACCTTCTTTTGTTCCATTTCATTCTCACAATATTGTAAGATGTGACTGCCGCACAATGTTACAATACTGAGAGAATTACAAGTACACAAACAATCCACTTGAGTCTTACAAGGGTAGATAAGCTATACGCCAAGCAGTTCTCATCTTATTAATAAGTGATGTTAAAGAACCATTTATTTGACTGCTTGATCTCACTGTAAATAATGTAAACATCTTCACGCTTAATCTGTATAATAATAATCATGTATAATCTGATAATTGCTACTAGCACAATTTTGACTGTTACAGCATCAGCAAAATACCTTTGTAAGTGTTCCTTTTTTCCTCTCCACAAGTACTGGGGTCTTGGGCAGAGGGCAGAACAACATCATAGAAGTTACAGCAGTGATTAAATGGCCTTGTAGCTGAGTGGACGTGGACCCACAGTTAATGTAGCCAAACCTTGAAAAGTGAACCCTTTGGACTGCAATCAATCCGCCACTGAGGTTCTTTACCAGGGATCCTTCAAGAAAGTTTGGCCTTAATCAGTTGTATCCCTGGGTCTCAGTTCACAGAGTAGTAACCGATTGGCAGTCAGATGCAAACCTAGTCAGACATAACTATGTGGCAGAACCGAAAGACCAACCAGGAACAACATATCATGGCGAAATATATATAAAAAAGATTTACCTGGCTGATATGCCTAGACATAGATTTTAGCCTTAGGTCAGTTTCACATAGTGGTAATACAGGCACATTTCTGTGCCTGTGTGACCTGAAATAAAATCCTAAGGACTTATTATGCTATTAGTTTGGGCAATCAGACCCATGGTCAGGATGAGATTTGTGGCCACTATAAATTAGCTAATCAACTCTAAACTGTTTTACAGGTCACTATTTTACAGGTCCGTAGAAAGTAGTCAGTAGACAGCATCTACCACCAAAAAGGTATAATTTGTCGACAATGTTTAGTTTAAAAATAAAATCACACCGTGAAGTATTATTAAACAGGCTGTTAATTACCCCCACTACCAGCCATTGTCCCATAGTCATATATGTCACTGTCACTTTGACATTACATATGTTGTCTTGTTGTTAAAGAGCTTGAATGGAGTGGGATACAATCCAATAGACCTCAGAGTGTCACATATGACTTTTCAGGGCAATCTGTGCACTTTCAATTCAGCTCCTATTTATTCATATGGTACCGAAATCAAATCTGCCAATATGAATATCAAGAGATTTGCTTACCTGTAGTGGCCATGAGTGGAGAAATGTACATATTATTCTTAATGGGTAAAATTGGTCTATCGGCCCATGCGCAACATATTTTCTTTCTGTCGCTGTTCTGTTTTTTTTTGCGGTCCATATGCGGAACCAATTATTTAAATTTCCTCACGCTTCGTGGTAACGAATCGCATTTTTCCTAAAATGGCTGCTGCACTTGTAAAGACATGGAGAAAGGAAGTATGGGAAGGCGGGATCACTCAGACTGACATGCATGATGCAGCCAATCAGCAGCCAGCCAGCTCTGTGATGTCACTGCCCTATAAATACCATCAGTGGCCATCTTAGATTCAGACATTCTCCAGCGTTCTGAGTGCCGCCATCTTAGATTCAGACATTCTCTAGCGTTCTGAGGGTAGGGACAGACGTGAGAAAAAACTGAAAAAACGATTTATAAGTGCAGGGAAAGGATAGGGAGGAATCATTTCACAGCATCTTAGTGCAGGGAGAGACATCAGAAGGTGCTAGGGACAGTGCTAGAAAACCGATTTATAAGTGCAGGGAAAGCATAGGGAGGAATCATTTCACAGCATCTTAGTGCAGAGAGAGATGTCAGAAGGCGCTAGGGACAGTGCTAGAAAAGCAATTGACAAGTGCAGGGAAAGAAAATTTGGGGATTTAAATTGCCATTAAACTGCTCTATCATTACAGCAATTTGTTCTTGGGGTGCAAGTGCTATGCTGAAAAGCCTTTAATAGCTTATATCTGTGGAAAAAGAAAAATATATACGCAGTTCACTTTTGCAGTTATATTTGCTGAAAGCGTTTAGTGGCATATTTCAGTACAAAAAACAAAATATATACACAGTTCACTTCTGCAGCTATATGTGGTGAAATCGTTTAGTGCCGTATTTTAGTAAATATATACGCAGTTCACTTCTGCAGCTATGTGTAGTGAAAGCATTCAGTGGCGTATTTCATTACAAAAAGAAAATATATATGCAGTTCACTGTTGCAGTTATTTGCGGTAAAAGCTTTTAGTGATGTATTTCTGTACTACATGGAAAATATATACGCAGGTCACTGTTCCAGTAATTTGTGGTGAAAGAGTTTAGTGGCCTATTTCAGTACAAAATGAAAAATATATACACATTTCACTTCTGCAGTTTTATGTGGTGAAAGCGTTCAGTTTCCCATTTCAATACAAAAAGGAAAAAATAAACACACTTTACTGTTGCATTTGTTTGTGGTGAAAGAGTGGTGGACTCTGCACCTTTCAGAGAACTGATGGCTTGTGGTGAGCCGAGGTGGAGAGTCCCAAGCCTTTAGTGACGTATTTCGGTCGAAAAACTAATTTTATTCAGCGTTCAATACTGCGGTTATATGTGGTAAAACCTTTTGGGACGTATTTCGGTAAAAAAAATAATTGTATTCACCGTTCAGCGCTGCGGTTATATGTGGTTAAATCTTTATTGACGTATTTCGGTTGAACTACAAATTTTATTCAGCGTTCAGCGCTGTGGTTATATGTGGTAAAATCTTTATTGACGTATTTCGGTTGAAAAACAATTTTTATTCAGAGTTCAGCGCTGTAGTTTTATGTGGTAAAATCTCCATGATGTCTCCATGATAAATCTGCAGTGTGGGGGCCCCTCAAAGCTTCTTCAAACTTTCAAAATAAACCTTTCAGCGGGGCAAATCGATGCCGGATGACCGGGACGCTATATATGACCCTCCCAGGAGCTGCTGTCGGGAGCAGCGGTTCATATCTGAGACGTCCGTATAGTGCGGGGGAATCCAAAGACCATCTCCGTGCACCACAGGACGTCCTACTTCCCATCTATGATAACTGGGAACTCGTGAGGTTTTGCCTGTTTTAGAGAACAGGGGCTGGTAGTTATGGTTTCATGATGAACTTTGTGACTCTTCCATGCTCCAAGCTATCTTGAATCTTTGTCTTCTCATTGTCTGTAGCTACTAGAGGCCTGTTCATGCGAGGCAGGTTCCCCCAGAAGTATCTGGCTCAATGAGCAGCCGATACCCCATTACCCCAATTGCATCAGTATTGACACGATTCGTCTCCAGGTGGAGAGAAATAGTTTTTTTTGGAATGCTTTCTCCATCGCAACCACGTTGTCAAATAAACAGAAGACTGGCGGATTCTCTCCTGTCTTAGGCAACACTTAATTATTATTAATACATTTATTAAATATTTATTATTAAATTGAACCAAAACTTGAGTAAAATTATAAGAAAGTAAACTTAAATTCGCCAATATATTATACAAATCTTTGAGGGAAATTCATGAGCAATCAATTTACCGAGCCTTTTGTGCCGGACAACGTGTATTATTAAATTGTCTTTTAAGCAGCGCTTTATAAAGTTGAGAAATGTTAACCTTCTGTTCTGTCCCATATTCACTATAAATGAATCGACGAAGCGGCCACTCTGTGGCCTCCTTATGCTGCTGCCACCTCAACAATCTTTCGTCGTCGTGCCAGTCTGTGGCCTCCTCATGCTGCTGCAACCTCTGCAATCTCTCGTCGTTGTGCCACTCTGTGGCCTCCTCATGCTGCTGCCACCTCCACACTATGTCACCTTGCCACTCTGTGGCCTCCTGATGCTGCCGCCACCTCCACAGTATGTTACCTTGCCAATCTATGGCCTCCTGATGCTGCTGCCACCTCCACACTATTTCACCTTTCCACTCTGTGGTCTCCTGATGCTACCGCCACCTCCACACTAGGTCATTGTGCCTCGCTGTAGCCACCTCCTGATGCTGCTGCCGCCGCCACCTCCGCACTCTGTAATTGTGCCACTCTGTGGCCTTCTCATACTGCTGCCAACTCCAGACTCTGTCATTGTGCCACTCGGTGGCCTCCTCATACTGCTGCAACCTCCAGACTCAATCATTGTTCCACTTGGTGGCCTTCTCCTGATGCTGCTTCCTCCAGACTCGGCTATTGTGCCACTCTGTGGTCTCCTCATGCTACTGCCACCTCCAGACTCGGTCATTGTGCCACTCGGTGGCCTCCTCATACTGCTTCCACCTTCAGACCCTGTCATTGGGCCACTCTGTGGTCTCTTCATGCTGCTTCCACCTCACCACTATGTCATAGGTCCATTTGGGTTATTTGACCCTTCTTCTGATCTGTCAGAAGGAAGGAAAAATGAGACGCACAACGGATCCTGTCTGTGTAGCAGCTGTAAAAGCCCCATCAGAATTGGCTTATGATTTGGTAGCCAAAAGCAGGAGTGGGTACAAAACACAGAAGACTTGCAAATATTCCATTCACGTGTCATCTCTGTTTTGGTTCCACTCCTGTTTTTTTTGGCATTAGCAATACTGATGGATTACTGACCGAATGCTGACCGAGTGAAGGCAGATGCTCAACAGAAAGGATCCATTTTTTGGGGGTTATTGATCTGACAGATCAGAGGAAGGGCAAAATAATCAGTGACGTCAACACAAACTTACTGCTGACACCCTCTACTCCGTCAGGGGGGGATCTACTTGTATAAGCGTTTTATAGAACAGGTTATGTAGACATCTATGTGTAAAAGTAGTGTGCTTTTTCTTGACGCTAACATCTACCTGTAAGACTGAGTTCATACTTTAGTTATTTGGTCCCTTTTGGCCCTGTGACTGCCCAAATAAGTAAAGTGTGCAGTGATTCTAAGAGCAACGCCTGTCATCTGCATTTTATAAGGACTCACAGTATTATTTCACTACCAAAGCAGACTCCCTATGCATGTTACTGCAAGGCACAGTGTTCTACACCACTATAAAGGCTCTCAGCAGCCAGAAAATAGGCGTATTTAAAGTAATTTGCTGCAAATTTATTCGGATTGAACCAAATTTTTTCTGAAAGATTTGGCAAAACGGCGAATTGAATTTTTGAAAAATTCACTCATCTCTAGGATAGACCAGCAATATCATATCATTGTTTTTATGAGTCTTGTCTCCCCCACCCATGAGCTATTTTGTTGATGATGGCAATCTACTGAAAGCGCAGCAGCCTGTTCAGTGTTTGTCTCCACACTGTCTAGATAGTAGTGGACTTACAGTTACTAAAACGATCAATCAGGAAATTCAGTCTTTAAACTTTAAACTTGGCTAATTTGACATTAAATCGACATTACCACATGAATATTGTGAATCAGGAGACACCTACCTTTCACTTAAGTCACCTGCCACGCACCATTTTCCATTAAAAACATACCAATTTCAGGTTTAACAATGATTTATTTACTTCATAAATGAAACTCACAACAGGTCAACTCAATAATAAATTATAACATCAATGAAAATAATAACTCAAGAGAAAACAGACCCACCAAAAACAAAATCCACAATGCATGACATTTCAGACTGCTGTTTCCGATATATGCCATGGACAAAGCATAGAGCACAGGGCAGTGCAGATGGTAACCCTGCAGGATACAGAGGAATCAAAATATTGTGAATACAGGGCTGAATGTGGCTAGTAGTCCATAGCTTGCAGCACATATTAGTGAGGAAGTTGAGGTGCAGGGCCTCTGGCTTTTCCATGGAGCCACCACTGTAAACACCTCTGTAGGATAATTGGGTTGTGGCATCCTCAACAATAGATCTCTGGGCAGTTCCTGGAAAAGTGGAGCCAGACACCATGCATAGAGGTCAAATTTGTACTGTTGCCATGCCTAGGTAATCCGTACTATTGACCAGGAGTGGGACCTGACTTCCTCTTGCAGCTCACACTGAGCTGCCTGAGGTACAATAGCATGTAGAGCACCCTTGCTGGCAAATGTAGCTGAGGGACCCATTTCAGACACATCTTTGGGGCTGAAGATGAGTTAGGCTTGGGTCTTCACAGTTGAGGACCCCATTTGCCATTCCTTTTCTCTTCATCATTAAGGTTGTTGTTCATTACACAAATGGAAAAAATTGCTTACTAAACACTGTTTGCACATTAAGCATTTGTGACACATTATTTTAATACACATACAATTAACAATCTCACCATACTATATTTAGATAACACTGCTACAATAAAATTTCCACGTTTCTTATAGTAGTGCTATATGAACATATGTTAAGCATTAAAATGTTGTGCTCTGAAAGGTACACCATTTAACAAAAGACAAGTTCATGTCAATTTATACTGCTCTGAAAATATTAACTAATGGTAGAAAATCCAGGGCCTCCAAAGTGTACAGGCTCTTCTTGAGGAGACCAAAACTACTTCTCCCATTTGGTGTGACCTCCTTTCTGAACAGATCCCCACAAGTCTGCTTGAGATCATCAACTGGAATAAATAGTAGCAATAAAGTCTCAATTTATTTCAGGCATTTAAAAAGGTGCTTTGATACATTTTGCTACTCATTAATGAACACGGCACCAATAAAGAAAGACAGATATGAAAGTGCCAAGGGACTATCAAGGGACACATATGCAAGTGTCAGCACTAGCAGAGGACAGATGTGCAAGTGCCATTACTATCAGGGGACACGTACACAAGTTACAGCATGACACTTGATGCCAATAGGGGTTGATTAGCTTGTACTTAATAGTGTTTTTGCACTGCATGTGAGGACTTTTCTCCTAAGCTTCTGGATACAGTTGTTTGGTGAAATCCTCCCAGCCCACATTCTTCCTGTAATGGCTATAGTAAGTTCTGGGCTATCCTGGACTAGAACTGACGTTTTTTCTATATCTATGACTATTGGCATGGCTGGGTAAATAGAATGTACATCGGGCAGGATCAAGTGTCTAACTCCTGTCAGGATACTGGTCCACGAATATGAAAAAAACACAATGGAAGGCATTGCATCCATGCAGCATTAGTTTTCAATGTAGCCCCATTCATTTTTATTGGACCAGGACTCAGTGAAACAAGAAAAAATAGAACATGCTGCATTTTCAAGCCACAAAAACATGGTCAGTGAAAACCACGCTTGGGCATATAACTATTCAATTGAATGGGCAATTGTTCAGTCTGTACGCTGTTCATTGTAAAAACGAACATCACCAGTGTAAAATAAGTCTGAATAACTTTCTGTTGGGGAACAATAAAGTATCTTCTATTAAATATATAGGTTCAAGTAATCATAGCTATAGGTTAAAACAAATATGGATAGGAAAAACCTTTCTAATAAGCTAATATAGTAATGTCATATTAAAAAAAGAAAATAACCTTTGTGTCCATGATACTTTGTCTTCTGATTCTTGTGCCCAGAAGAAATAAATTCTCACCACTCGCCATTCTACAGTAAAATGGTATGGGATGTGGACAAAGTGGTCTTTTTCTGGACACTGTATATGGAATCTTGAAGCAATCATCTGTTGAGCATCACCTGAGCACTGTTTCAGGGAGTTGATGTCTATTGGTGTGGAAGATCTACAAAGGACTTGTGTTTTGTCTTGTGGACACATCAGTGCCAGTCTAAACTCTTTGGAATGAATTTATTAAACGGTGTAGGCCAGTTTTTTGGTATTAAAAAGTTGCTAATTTAGGGGCAAGCCACACTGGTGCAAAAATTTGCAAGCTCGTAGCAACTTTGCAACATGCTCGTCACTTTAAAAAAAAGGTGGGCATCGGGGGGAATAGTGGGTGCGAAGTAGGGCCAAAATGTCCCGGTAATTTACAAAAATTGTGTAAATTATGTGCTATATAATTTAAATTATATTTACCAGCTCCTAGCATCTAGCATGGACACTGTGCATAGTTAGAAGCATTATATTTGTGGTGCATATGATGTGCATATAAATGCCCCCCATATCTGTTTGCTATTATGCAATATATCAATATACGTTGATTTCTTCACCATTAACATCCACAAAAAGTGCAAACTGAAAATCCCTCTAGTTCCTTCTTGTAATCTATACATTGTTTGTTTGCACTCTATAGCCAATCATGTCACCTAGTTCTAACCCTCAGTTCACACTTGCGCGTTTTACAGCGCGTTCGAACGCGCTGTAAAACACATAGCCAATGTAAACCAATGCTTCCCTATGGGACTGGTTCACATTTTCGCATTTTACAGCGCGTTCGAACGCGCTGAAAAACGCCCGACGCATAAACAAGTACTTAAGCTTTTTTTGGGGCGTTTGACGCGCGTTTTGGCCCATAGACTTCAATAGGAACGCGCAACGCTTGTATTTTGCGCGTTTGTGACACTGAAAACGCGCGTTCGAACGCATGTTTATGAATTTGCAACATGCTGGAAAGGCCAAACTTCATATAAACAGGGATATTTGGTCATTGGACAACACTGCAGTCAATCACACAAACGCGAGTAAAACGTGCGTTTACTATTGCCAAAAACGCGCACAAAAACGCGCGGGAAAAAACGCACGACAAAAACGTTTTCCGCGTCTCAGAAACGCTCAGGTCTGAACCCAGCGTAAGGGTATGTTCACTCAGCTAAAATCCACAGCAGAAAAATCCAGAGCAACTTAAAATAGGTCCTTTTCGGTAGCGGATATGCAATTTGGTGATGGTTTTAAACAAGATTTTACAAGTGTTTTAAGAAGAGTTTTTGAGTGAGGTTTTTCTGCTTCCTTATTGAGATCTATATGGAATACACAATCAAATCTGCTTCACAGAAGCAATGCAGTATGTCACTGTATTTTTAAAATCAGCTACTGAAAAAAAATCTACATTTCTACAAAGTGTGCACGCCAGTTGAGTATTTTACATTAAAGTCAAAGGTAAACTGTTGGTGGAGTTTTGAATGTGGATTCAGCAGCGAAGAGGTAAGTGGCAGATCTTAACCCTAAGTTCACACCTGAGCGTTTTACAGCGCGTTCAAACGCGCTGTAAAACGCTCAACACATGAAAATCAATGCTTTCCTATGGCCCTGGTTCCCACTTGAGCGTTTTACAGCGCGTTTGAACGCGCTGTAAAACGCCCAACGCATAAACAAGTACTTGAGCTTTTTTTGTGGCGTTTGTCGCGCGTTTTGTGATTGACACCTATTTGCAAAGAACGCTCAGGTCTGGACCCAGGGTAAATGTGTGAATATGCCCTCAGGATAAGGCCATGAGATCAGTAGTTTTGATGCACGTTTGGAAGCCAAAACCAGGAGAGAATTTAGAAAAGAGGAGAAGTTGTATGTGTCCCTTATACATTCTCTCCTTTTATGATCTCTTGGTTCTGGCTGCAAAAACTGCCTAAAAAATCTTAAATGTGTGGTCGTATCTTTGTGTAACTGTTGGCCATTGGAATTCAACAGAAATCTTAGTTTAGTGTTCCGTCTAAATTAAAACTAAAGCATTATATAATTAGGCTAGGGCAGTGATGGGCAACGTGCGGCTCTCCAGCTGTTGCTAAACTACAACTCCCACCATGCCCTGCAGTAGGCTGATAGCTATAGACAGGCTTTGCATGCTGGGAGTTGTAGTTCTGCAACAGCTAGAGAGCCGCACGTTGCCCATCACTGGGCTAGGCTAACCTTTGCTGGAGAAATGTAATAGCTGGAGATAAATCTCTGTGAAATTGCTGCTATAAAGAGGCTAGGGCTATAACTAGTCCTTGGTGGAGAGATAAATCACTGTGGTACTGTTATTCATAGAAGTACACTGAGTACATTTAAAAAATCTGCAGTGAAATTGCTTTGAAATAACAACATGTAGCACTAAAAAGAAAATCGCTAGCTATACAAACACTTCACTGCAGCAATTTTAAAGCGATTGGCTGCAGTGGTCATATGCTCCTGTGTATCACTGGCATCTGACAGCATTGCATTCTCAAGAGTTTTAAAAGTATTTTGTGGGGTTTAAACAGTGGTGTACCTAAGATGAATTACTTGTCTTATCTTTTTTGTCAAGAAAGCTAATTTGCATATCTTTGTGGTTTTGAGAAAGATATTGAAATTAGAAATCAATGCTCCTTTGGATTTCTGGGAAAAATATATAAAAACTAGCCATCTTATATCTGTTGCTATCAGATAAGCTTAGGTAATTTGAAAGCTAATTTGAATATATTTCCCAAAAACCTACACCATATCTCAAGGTGTGTGTCCTAGAAATACCTGACCATATCTATAGCAATCTTTACTAACAAAGAAAGAAATTACATAACCTAATTCTGAACTGTTGTGGCTAAACATTATAATCATGTGTTTCCACTTGCCCAGCTCTGACTCTGGGGAGGGTCTTATTGACCAGTGGGTATAAGCCCACATGGGGGTGTGGCTTGGGCCCCCCACAGGCTGAGCATTTCTCTCTCGCGTTTAGGTTTTGTTGTCCACACTTAGGACATATCCACCCCTCCGGGCCATTATATAGAGGGGATGCTGTTGGTGTGAGAGAATTTTCTGGGTTATGGGGGCTAATAAACCGTACTTCATGAGGGATGGTTAAATCTTTTGTTGGCACATTTAATCACATCCCATATTTCATACACTTTGTCAGTGTCTTCTGCCTTATGGGCAGTCATAGTCATTCCCTGGGCTATATCATACCACATTGTGGCCTGGTCATATTTGTTATGGTCCTCCAACCACCCCTTAAAATTAGTAAGAAATTTCTGCTATACTGGTTCATCCAATGTTCCATTCACACCTGCTCCCAATTTCTTTAATATTTGTCTACAGTCTTTGGTTGCTTCAGTGCCCTTTATGCATTGCATAATTTCAATTGCAGAGACCCATTTCTCTGCTTCCTTCTCAGAGGAACGCTTACTCTGTGTAGCCCCCATCCCGGGGGTGGCTCCATGTAATTCACTTATTCAGGTACTTACACACCTGGTTAATTACAACAGTGCTGTGGACACACTTCCGAGGCAGCACTATCAGTGGTGCTGTGGACACACTTCCGAGGCAGCACTACAACTGGTGGCAACAATACAGTATAGTTTTGCCTATACACAGAGTAACTCACGCGTCCTCTCTGGGGTTACGCGCTGAAAACCCCTTAAACTCCTCTACGTTCTTTCTATGGCACAGGAAGCACACAAACACTGCTATGCAAATTATTATAACTGCAACCAGCCAATTCAAACTGGTATCATAATATCCACACATGTATACAATATGTATACAATATATCAGCAGGCACTTAATACATGTAAAATCTCACAATATGACATAACATTGGAACAACCCCTGACCTCTGGTGCCTTTTCAGGTACCAATAAGGAACTGCAGGACCCCTATCCAATCTTACTGGACAGCTTTATACACTGCCACTTCTTATAGCCTCCTCCAGGATAGGTCCGTCAACCTTTTCTCCACCAGAACCAGAGGCCTCCGAAGACAGGGACCGGACAAGCCAGTCAGCGAGCTCCAGACTTTCAGTTTGGCTCAGGAGGAGCAGGGTCAGACCCTTCCTAGATTCAGCTTATCTCAGCCACTCACACATTCGTGCATTCATACACCTAGAGACAGTTTGTACATATAGGGGAATTAAGCAAACATTCCCCAAGAACACGGTGCAGGCACCACGTTCACAAACCACACTGCGGAACAGCGATCAGAGCTCAGGAGACAGGCAGTAACACAATGGGTTACTTACCGTGGTCCTCCTGGGTCCTGGTCTCCATATTGGGGTCTGCAGCTAGGAGCGTTGTTGTGGTGCCCCCATTCTCCACCAGAAAATGTTGTGGCAGACCAAGGGTCAGTCAAGTGAGGATCGAGCCACGTGTTCAAGGTAAATGACGTAGACAAAGGAAAATGACAGAAGTCAGCACACAGGTTAAAACTCCATGCCATGATCGCCAATTGGGAGTGTCCTAGGCCCTTTATTTATACCCATTCCAAGGGTGTAACCTCTTAAAGTATTGACATAATTGGTTCACAAATATTACAACAATGACTTCTGATTGGTACACAAATAATCTGCTAAAGAGTTAATTGCATGTACACATCTTATCTTATCTCAACACACACTTGCTAACCTTATTTGATTTTAGCTTACACATCATCGTCATCTACTTATGGTGCACACAGAAATAAACACAAAAATTCTCTCCGTAAAATGGAAGTTACAGGAAAGATGGGTACTCGAGTCTTTAACAGAACCATGTGTGTGTTACTTAAGGTCCCTTTAGATGGGTCAATACAGCTTGTGATTCTTGGGAAGGAAGCGTTCCTTCCAGATGATAATCTGCTCATCAGCGGAGGGGACCTCTGCATTTATATGCAGCAATCTCCTCCACAGTATAGGGGAGAAAGATTGCTAATGCCACCGCTAGTACCATACAGACACTTAAACTACTCACTTTCACCCATATTGTTTTCCACAATGCTGCACCGCTCAACATCTTCTCCCTTATCCTAATCTCCCATCCTATCCATGTGTGGTGCCCCAGAGCTGGGGGTACTAATACTGTAACTGTAATGGTTTGTAATGTAATGACATGCTATACATCTTGTTCACTAGCAGATGGGGTATGGTTGGCAGCATTTGGCAACAGGAATGGGACTTCCTATCCCATTCCTCCCCTCTTGGTAGGAGTGCACTGGTACGAGGTAGAATTACAAAATTGAGAGGAAAGTGAGGAGTTAAGGAGCTTGCAATCTATTTCCTGCTACTCCAGGCCATTAGGACCACAGAGGTGGCTCATGTAGGAGGACAACTTCTCCAGAGAGCCTGCAGGGTCATAGGCTATGGAAGATTTGTAAACTACGATGTATTTGTGTCAGTAGAGCTATCAAGCAATTAAGATATTAAGGTGGTGGGGAAGAAATTGAGACACCATCACCGCAGTTATGGACAGGCATAGCTAGAAGCCTGCATCATACAGTGTATGCCTACAGCCACAGGTGCCATAGTACAGCTGTAAGAAAGGGAATCAGAAGAGAGACATGGTCAGCTAGCAAACGTATGAGTCTCATCTTCTGCCACATTGCCAGCCAGCAAACCTCATCTGGGAGGAGAGAATTTGACTTTGTACATACTACTGCTGGATGTGCTGATATTTCTTTTTTGCTCTCGGTAATGAAAGATGTTCTTTGTTCTACAATCTCTGTCTAGTTCCTTTAAAACCCCCTTTTTCACTGCACATCACCCATACACATTACTGCATTGTCATCCAAAACCACAGAGAATGGCGGGTTCAGCCAACCCTCGTTGAATTTGAGGGAGACAAGGATGGGGCGAAATGAACTTTTTGCTGGCTCCATTAGTTCTGGGAGATAAAGTGCCACCAGAAGTGTCTGGTAGTGGCCTTTTCCCATCTCCCCATTGCATACACATACAAGTTTGGTCAAACTGAATGTGTATATGTACAGTGAAGTTGTGAGAGATAGCTGTCGGCCACACAGACATATACCCAACTGATATTGAATGGGTTTGGCCACTCTAACGTTCACCCTAATTTAATCTTCACATTCCTTGCGCCAAAACATTTCTCAAGTGGCACCTCAAGCTTCTGGAAGGTGCTATCCCAGACAATCAGGCTAATTTCCAATATTCACAGTTTTAAAGGAAATCTGGAACCAGGAACAATGCCTTGTAGAACTAGCTCAATTGAATGTAAGGATAACTTTCACTTTGCCTCATTCTTTAGTAAAAATACTTTTAATTAACATAAGCATGAGCAGTTGAAAGCAAGGGGTCGCTAAGTGAACACTGAATTTCCTGGTAACAGATTTTCTTTAAGTGTGTTCTTTTTGGGCAGACCCCTACTACATTATTCCTCAGAACCGGATCCCTTCATCCACCAGTACACAACATGCACTTCATATCTGTACAGATGCTGGCTGGTTACTGTGCATGCAGCTCTGTGTGTAGTGTACTGTAGCATGTTTTTGGTAGCTGGGACATTGTACAAAACACACACTTTCTCGTCTTGTGCCGCTTCGATTTTCTCATAGATTGTGAGCTTTCATGAACAAAGTCCTTACACTTGTTGTCCCTGGTAAAGCTGACAATCTAAGTTCCCCTTTCAGTAAATTTTGGTGTGTGGGCAGAAACCAGAGTACCCTGAGGAAACCCATGCAAACACATGGAGAATATACAAACTCCATGCAGATGTTGTCTTTGGTAAGATTCAAACCTAGGCCTCTAGGATCTGTAATGTTTGATTTTGGTTGTACATGTACCATGAAACTATAACATATTCCAGTCAGAACTTGTGACAAGTGCATTCAATTCTGAAAGCATTAAACTAGGTTTGAGTGTTTGGTCAATTTTTACAGAGATGTTAAAAAAACAACTAGGCACAGCAGTGGTGGATATTGCTCTTTCTGATGACATTCCCCTTTCAGTTCAAATCTGTTTTTCAAGCTGAGTTCTTCTTCCTAAAAATAAAAAGTACATAGCATTCACAGCAATCAGAATGGCTTTTAACTTTTTCTAACTACCAATAAGCATCTGTTATACATGGATAAATGCAGACTCAGCTCCTTTGATGCAGCCCGACTTGGAGATAATATAGACAGGTCAAAAGCACTATAACTCATGTTCTGTCAAATAATCTATAGCCGCTGAAAGGGGTTTTCTGGGGAATATATATTTGATTCTTAAAAAAACAAAAAGATCAGAATGGTATAAAGCAAAAAGTGGTTACTCCTAGATTTGAGCGAACCCGAACTGTATAGTTCGGGTTCGTACCTAATTTTAGGATGTTCGGGTTCGGGTCCGTTGTTCGGCGATTCTTCCCGCTTTTTTAAAGGCTGCAGAGCAGCCAATCAGCAAGCATTTTACATCTTTGCCCTACTAATGGCATGGCTGTGATTGGCTGAGTGCAGAATGTGACCCAGCCTCTTTATAAGCTGTAGTCACATAGTGCCACACGTCTCTCTGCTGCTGTTAGTATAGGGAAAGGTTGCTGCCAGTGTTCCCAGGGAGAAACTAGGAAAGAAATCTGTTGAACCTGGTGGTGTGAAATCTTCAAGTTACAGCAATTATTGAGGGAGGGTGCTACTGCAATCCTACATTTTTGTACCCAGCCCTGAGCCCAGTGATACTGCAAAGTGTTGTTTTTTTCAATCCATCTGTTACTGAGGTGAGGGTCGGCCATTTTAGCCACTGCAGTGTCCTTGAAACTACATGTGACATGCATGCGTGCCAGCCTGCCAGGGACATCAGTCTAATCCTTTTTGGTAGCTCAGTGAAGGAAAAATCATTTTTTCTGGCAGGTCAAGTTTCTACATTACCTTTTGTATAATTTAGGGGTGACATAGTCCATTTCTGTAGTCTGGGGCAAAAATCTGTATTATGGTGCCATAGAGCACTTGTGCATACAACGTACAAATACCTATTTTCATTTTGGAACAAAAGCGTTATTCCTGGTCCACAAAGCAGTTTAGAATACACCGCCCAAATACCTATTTTACATTTCTGCAGTGAAATAGTGCATCAGTGTCTTTTTTTGGGGAAAAAAAGCAGTATTCCTGGTCCACAAAGCAGTTGTGCATACAGCGTACAAATACCTATTTTAAATTTCAGCACTCTAATAGTGCATTACTCTGTTCTAGGGGGAAAAAAAAGCGGTATTCCTGGTCCACAAAGCAGTTGTGCATACAGCGTACAAATACCTATTTTACATTTCTGCAGTGAAATAGTGCATCAGTGTCTTTTTTGGGGGGAAAAAAAGCGGTATTCCTGGTCCACAAAGCAGTTGTGCATACAGCGTACAAATACCTATTTTAAATTTCAGCACTGAAATAGTGCATTACTCTGTTCTAGGGGGAAAAAAGCGGTATTCCTGGTCCACAAAGCAGTTTAAAATACACCGCCCAAATACCTATTTTACATTTCTGCAGTGAAATAGTGCATCAGTGTATTTTTGGGAAAAAAAATCGGTATTCCAGGTCCACAAAGCAGTTGTGCATACAGCGTACAAATACCTATTTTAAATTTCAGCACTGAAATAGTGCATTACTCTGTTCTAGGGGGAAAAAAAGCGGTATTCCTCGTCCATAAAGCAGTTTAAAATACACCGCCCAAATACCTATTTTACATTTCTGCAGTGAAATAGTGCATCAGTGTATTTTTGGGAAAAAAATCGGTATTCCAGGTCCACAAAGCAGTTGTGCATACAGCGTACAAATACCTATTTGAAATCTCAGCACTAAAATACTGCATTAGTGTGTTTTGGGGGAAAAAAGCCATGTTCTTGGTTCACAAAGAAGTTGTGCATACAGTGTACAAATACCTACGTTTAATTTCCAGCCGTTAAATAGTGCATTTGTGAATTTTGGGGAAAAAAAGCTGCGTTCTTGGTCCACAAAGCAGTTGTGCATACAGCGTACAAATGCCTATTTTAAATCTCAGCACTGAAATAGTGCATTAGTGTGTTTTAGGGGAAAAAAGCCGTGTTCTTGGTTCACAAAGCAGTTGTGCATACAGCGTACAAATACCTACGTTTAATTTCCATCTGTTAAATAGTGTATTTGTGAATTTTGGGGAAAAAAGCTGTGTTCTTGGTTCACAAAGCAGTTGAGCATACAGCATACAAATACATATTTTACATTTCTGCAGTGAAATTGTGCATCAGTGTATTTTTGGTAAAAAGTGCATTTTTCTGTTTTGTTGAAAAAAAGCCGTATTCTTGCTTCACAGAGCAGTTGTGCATACAGCGTACAAATACCTATTTTAAATTTCTGCACTGAAATAGTGCATTAGTGTTCTTTTGGGAAAAAAAGCCGTATTCTTGGTCCACAGAGCAGTCTTCAATTAACCGCACAAATACCTACGTTTAAATTTCAGCAGTGAAATACTGCATTAGTGTATTTTGTTGTAAATAAACTTGTATTGTTGTTACACAGAGCAGTTTGGCATACAATGCACAAAAACATATTTTAAAATTTAGCAGTGACATACTGCATTTCTGTAGTTTGTTGCAATAAACATTGGTTTTGTGCTACATAGCAGATTTAAGGCCTACCCTGTATTTCAGTCATTTAGAGTAACCTTTTGAACTCCGCATTTACATAGTTGGTTGCAAACACACTGGTTTTATGGTACATAGCACATTTGCGGTGTACGCTGTATTTCTGACAGTCAAATTAAACCTTTAACTTCTGTTTTTACATTGTTGGTTTGAAATATCAAATTTTTGGTGATAGTGAAGTAATTAAATTATTAAATTGCTCCGTTACACTGTTGTGTGACCTAAAGAAATTTATTCTGTTTATGACACGGGCACTGCCTTACTGTATAGTGAACTTAATTGTTGACTATTGGCAGTTAAATGCAGCAGTCTCTTATGCTTTATGACTCTGCAGGGTTTCCCAGGGCCATAACCATAGTCCTGCCCCAGAAGTGGAAGAGATTGAGTGCACGGATGCAATGGATACCACTTAGGTTTGAGGATGGGGACAGATAAGACTACGGCAGCACGTCTCTGATGATGACAAAACACAGGTGCAAACCGCTGTGGCTTTCTGCGGTGTGCAGGCAGACAAAGAGGGCAGGGGTGAAGACTGGGTGGAAGATGATGTTGAGAACAATGAGGTCCTACACCTCAAAATATACCACGGAAATCCATGTTTTCCATGGGTGGTGATAAAATCATAATTTTTTAGGCCAGGAATTACCTTTGCTGCCTGCGCTGCATATGTGCCAGTAACAATAATACAGTTAATCCGTCTGTGAGTTCAGGGGTTGACAGATTCCAAATATTTGCTGTCAAGTAACCCTGCTATGCATAGGT
Organism: Bufotes viridis; assembly: GCA_033119425.1. Classification (NCBI taxonomy): domain Eukaryota; kingdom Metazoa; phylum Chordata; class Amphibia; order Anura; family Bufonidae; genus Bufotes; species Bufotes viridis. Next base: position 232,940,517 of record CM065589.1, read on the forward strand.
GACAGAGACTGAAAATGTGAATAATCCTCTTTTAAATTGTTGGGTGCAATATTACCATTTTTGCTGGTTACAAACCCCTGCTCTGCATAGGTGACAGTGACTGAAAATGTTATTAATCCTCTTTTAAATTATTGGGTGCAATATTACCATTTTTGCCGGGTACAAAGCCCTGCACTGCGTAGGTGACAATTACCGAAAATGTGAATAATCCTCTTTTAAATTGTTGGGTGCAATATTACCATTTTTGCCGGGTAGAAAGCCCTACACTGCATAGGTGACAGTGACCGAAAATGTGAATAACCCTCTTTTAAATTGTTGGGTGCAATATTACAATTTTTGCCGGGTACAAAGCCCTGCACTGCATAGGTGACAGTGACCAAAAATGTGAATAATCCTCTTTTTAATTGTTGGGTGCAATATTACCATTTTTGCCAGGTACAAAACCCTGCACTGCCTAACTGTCAGGGAACTTACAATTGGCAGTTACATTCTTGCATGATATAAAGCCTTTTTGGGCTGTGAAGCCAAAGGTACTAGTCGCCAACAACGTGTTTTTTATTTTTTTAAATAAATTGCTGTAGACCCCACAAAATTGGGAAAATATAAAAAAATAAAACAAAGTGCACAGTAGTATAACAATGGTTTGGTGAGGCCAGTAAACATGTCTATTCTGCATAAGGTACAAACAAGTTCTGTGGGATCCATGCCTGGTTCTTTTTAATAAACGAAAGCCTGCCCACATTGTCTGCAGACAGGCGGCTGCGCTTGTCTGTGATAATGCCCCCAGCCATGCTAAACACACGTTCAGACAATACAGTGGCTGCAGGGTAGGCCAGCACCTCCAAGGCGTAAAGGGCAACCTCAGGACCCAGAAGTTCAATGGGGCAGATCCAGTGGCGTAGCTAGAAATGATTGGGCACCAAAGCAAATATTTGACTGGGGCCCCCCTCCCACAGTAATTTTTGTGCAACCACTTCCTTTCATGCTGCCATCTCTGGGTCTACTAAAGATCGCTCTCTCAGACCAGGCCCAGCAGCTGTTCCATCCGCTTTCTGCACTGTCTGTACTGCCACTGTATATAATTTCATTGAATAATACTGTTGAGGGGCCCTGACAAAGACTTTTAGTCCTCCTCCTCCTCCTGGATGGGCCCCATCTAGGTCAGGGTCCCAAAGCAGTAGCTTCCTCTGCTTCCCCTGTAGCTATGCCCCTGGGCAGACCCATCAGTCAGTATGTGTACTGTTCCACCATGTTGCTGAAATGCTGCCTCCTGCTAAGACGTTCCAGATCTGCTGGTGGTGCAGGTTGTTGTGGCGTGATGACAAAGCTTTTCCACATTTCGCCCATGATAACCCTGCCTTTTGAGGTGTTGGTGGTGACCCAGCTGCGTTGGCGACTTCTTTCTCCTCATCCTCTGCCTTCACCTTGTCCTTCCACTAAGTCCTAAGTCAGCAGTGTGTCTACTGGCGGGCGCATCGTCCTATCACACTCCAGTGAGGGAATTAAGGACGGCACGTTGTCCTTGTAACGGGGATTCAGCAGGGTGGCCACCCAGTAATCAGCACAAGTTAGAATGTGGCAGTAACTCAGCGGTCATTGCGCATGCACTGCAGCATGTAGTCGCTCATGTGTGCCAGGCTGCCCAGAGGCAAGGACAAGCTGTCCTCTTGGATTTTGCTACCACGGACCATAACAGAATTCTATCACAGTATACACCACGGAAGCCTATAAGAGGCATTACTTATTGCATTCCGTCATAATAGAAGTCGAAGGCCAGCATAGACTTCTATTATGACGGAATACAATATGAAAGGCCTCTTATAGGATTCAGAGGTGCATGCCTACATAGAATTTCATTATGGTCCGTGGTAGTGGAATCCATAAATGGGTTCTTAAATAACCTGAACACTGATCTTGAAAACACAAGTTCGCTCAGCGCTACTCAGATACTAATATAGCAGACTGAAACAAGCACTTCAGTCAGGCTGCTACACACAAAGAGGCATTAACTCCTACAAGGCACACAGAGCACACAGCAAGCAAGGACAATTAACCCCCTACCTTGCTGAACAGAAAGCAGATACAAAACCAATAGACCTGTTCACACCACAAGTATCTGTAGCCAGTATGCACAAAACGGCAACCAGCCCACACATGGCATGCAATGTTACACCTACAAGTATGCACGACTAGTATACACACACTAGAGGAGGATTTTCACTGCTATACCAATACATGACCCTAGATATACACCCACACGTATCCAGCAACCAGCCCACAGGGTATAAAATAGAAAACATGAACAGATATCAGAACACCAATCTTATCCTGTAAGGCACATAACCACATTTTTGGTGGTGGTATTTTGTGTCTTCTTTTTGAAGTTTTTCTGAAAATCCTATGCTGAAAAATTCCATGAAAAACACCATACGTAGATCGTACTGTGATTTGATAAAAAAAAACTTTTCATATTTTCATATTCTTCTATAAATTATATTGGGCTACAGCATTTAGCCCCAAAAAAGTGCAAAAAACCCACTACAAAAATGCTGTGTATGAAACCAGCTAAATGACCTAATTAAAATGCAACACTGATTATTAATTTTTTTTGTGTTCAACACCTTTTCCAAAAAATTTTACTTCCAAAATTGAAAACACAATCTGATATCAATCTAAAAAAAACTCTGATATTCTTCCAACAAAATTACATACAGTATACATTCTGTAATATAATATCTATTATACACCCTACCAAACAGTTCAGCTAGGCATTTCACTGTTTTAGTTGCCATCTTGAGTTTTTTATTTATTTATTCACTAGACAAAAGCAAATGTACTCAAGTTAACCTGAAAATATGTGTTCTTTGCAGCGTGAAACCTCAAAGGTATTTTAACTGATTCTCTGTATATTTGCCCCTGACGTAGTTCTTTGCTCCCACAGAGAAAGACACGTTTTCTCATTCCACATGTCTAGGGCCAAATACAATGTGTGTGAATTTAATTTTTCATACTATTTTCTTCCTTTCAGTTTGTTCCCAGAAAAAGCACAAATATAATTTTCATATTTAAATAGTCAAAGTAATTATTTGAAGAACTAGAAACTCATTATCAAGATTTTACATGATTTCTGTGTGAATATATTTTTTCCCATGGCTACATTATTTTTATGTGTAAATGTATCTCTATATTATGCTTACCTAAATTCATGAGCTAGGCAGGTGTCCTTACTTGACTTTACTCAAGCAATGAGCACTGTAGTTTTTACTGCCCAAATGTAAAGTGCATATCCCATCTGTTAGAAATCAGGATTTCCAGGGGCAAAATGCCTATTCTGCTAATCATTTCTGCCTGTCAGTCCATATGTATTAAGAAGGCTCAGTCCTCTGACAAAACATATCATGCAGTAGAACAAATTACACGGTAAGTTCCAAAAAACATTTAATTATCTGCAAGCATGAATGTTAAGGGATTAAATAGTATATGCTGTTTATAAAAGATACTGATAGTGAAGAAAGCATTAGCTATGTCAGGTTTATGCCAACATATCCATTTTCAAAGTATACAATTGGTATCCGCCTGATGTGTTGTTTGTTAAATTTAGCTTTTTTTTAATGAAAGTTCTTCTTGACATGGGCATATCTGCTACTGACTTTCAATATAAAAAAACTTCAACATATGCTTCTTTTCTTGGTCCTGAAAAGCATATACATACTTAGGGCACATGCACATAACCGTTTTTGCTGTCCGCAAAAAATATGGATGACGTCCATGTGCATTACGTCGTTTGCACAATGGAACAGCTGGCCCCTAATAGAACAGTACTATCCTTGTCCATAATGCGGACAATAATTGGACATGTTCTATTTTTTTTGTCTAACAGAAATACGGAAATGGAATGCACACAGAGTACCTTAGTTTTTTTGCGGATCCATTGAAATGAATGGTCCCACATATGGTCCGCAAAAAAACTGACATGGAAAGAGAATATGTTCATGTGAATGAGCCCTTACTCTAAGTTCACACCTGAGTGTTTTACAGCGCGTTCAATCCCGCTGTAAAACGCTCAACACATGAAAACCAATGCTTTCCTATGGCCCTGGTTCTCACTTGAGCATTTTACAGCGCGTTTAAACGCGCTGTAAAACGCCCGACGCATAAACAAGTACTTAAGCTTTTTTGGGGGCGTTTGTCGCGCGTTTTGTGATTGACACCACAGTAGTCAATCACAAGAACGCGCGTACGAACGCGCGTTTCCTATTTGCAAAAACGCGCGTAAAACGCGCAACTAAAACGCGCGTAAAACGCGTGTTTTTAGAACGCTTAGGTCTGAACCCAGGGTTAAAATGATCAAAGATACACCGGTCAGTCACAAGCAATAGTTTAAATGGCTGCAGCTGCGGTCAATATTGAAACAATCTAATCTACCTGATATTGTGAAGGTCCACTACCTCCTGGCACCAAAACAGCTTTGACCCCTCAAGACATGGTCTCAAAAAGACTCCTCAAGGTGTTCTGTAATGGCTGGTACCAAGACAATCTAGTACCAGATTCTAGATGCATTTATTAAATTTTTTTAATTATTTTCATTAGTTATAGTTAATTAGTAATCTTTTTTGTGGTTAACAACCTTGCACTTAAACCACCTCTGGGGATATTTGGCAATCAAAATTCTCCAGCATGTGAGGGGAAAAAAAACATGTGTGCATGCTTTACAACACATTAAAGCCCCAATCACACAACTGTACTTTTGCTCCTCATCCAATATGCATTTTTTGAAAATCGGATGTGGACCAATTGATTTGATTAGGGCAACAAAAAATGCGGACAGCACACTGTGGGCTGTACAAATCTGTAAGTCCGTTCCAGAGGCCCACAAATACAGATAGAACTTGTCCTATTCTTGCCTATTTTGCGACAAGAATAGGCATTGTTACAATCGGTCATCTGTATTTTTTGAGGATCTGAGTTTTGTGGACCGCAAAAATACATATGGTCATGTGAAATCACTCTTATTGTGATTTAGACATTCTTAAATTTTTGAGACTTTTTAAACAAGGGGCATGGCTTAACAAAAAAGTTAATTCATGGGGAAGAGAGTGTGGCTTAAATGTGGCACCATGGTTTAAAAATGCAACAAGTTTTTGGTGCATTTTTTGTATTAAACCAATCTACAAATAGGTGGTGTAAACTTAGACTAGACAGTCACCAGATTTATGTTCTATCAGCCACTGTGATAAATCTGCTGCAGTTTAGGTCAGGGTATATTTGGGTAATATTTGGTCAGGGTTTGGTCAGTAATTTGCATCAGTAATTGTAAGCCAAAACCAATTACCGATAAAAAGCCAGAAAATATGCAAAGCAAATCTTTGCATTATACCTTATCTCTGTGTAGCCTCCACTCCTGATTTTGGCTTAGAATCACTAAAGGAAATCACTGATCAAACACTGACAAAACAGTGACTGTGTCAAAGTAGGCAGACTGTATACGTTTACATTGCCTTTCTTTTAACTTGTTCGCTACCAGCGCCATACATGTATAGCGCTGGAGTGAAGTGCAAACATGGTGCCCGTTCGCACATGCAAATGGCGTCATGCCGATGGGTCTCTGCTGTTTGAAACAGCAGAGACCCGCGGCTAATGACCGTGGCCAGCAATAATGCTGATCGTGATCTTTAAAGCCTTTAGATGCCGTGATCAAGTGAGATCATGGCATCTAACGGTTAAAAATCCTTGAAGCTTACGCTTCCGGGCTTATTACTGGCATCCTCTGCGGCCAATGAGAATGTCGGTAATTTGTTTTAATTAGTGATGATCGAGCACCAAAGTATTCGGGTGTTCGGCCCGAACACATTGCTATATTCATGTGCTTGCCGAGCACCCGAGTATAATGGAAGTCAATGGGGGACAACCAGGCAGCCCCTGGGAGGGGAGGGTGTCTGGTCCATTGGAAAAGGTCAGAGAGTGACAGAAACACCACCAAAATGGATTGGGAACAGCACGGGGACGATGTATGGATGCATGTTGGACTCCCAGGTTGCTTCTGGGAACCAAGTTGTCCAGGTCGTACGCCACTTTTACAGACTGACAAAAATACGCACAAACCCCCCCCCCCAAAAAAAAAAAAAAAATAAAAAACACTTTCACAGGAAAAATTGTTAGAAAACATTCTGTCCTGTATATTCAATTGTATAAAAAGTGCAAGTGCTGCCAAAAATTACAAGCAAGAGGCACTCCTATACAATCTGTATATAACATAAAGGAGGGCCTTATTTACATTGTTCAGGTAGTAGTACACTCAAAGCCTATGCACTGGTGAAAGGGCTGACAAAAATTACAAGGAACCGCCACTACAATACACACTTTATTACACATAAAGGATGGCATCATACACACCCTTGAAAAATTGTGATTGATGCCCTGCTGGTGACCTTCAAAAACATTTGGAGCAAGGGCCTGCTTTTGACCCTCTAAAACATTAGGGGCGAGAGCCTGCTGCTGAGCTGACCCTCTAAAACATTAGGGGCAAGGGCCTTCTGGTGAGCTGACACTCTAAAACATTATGTGCGAGTGCCTGCTGATGAGCTTACGCTCTAAAACATTATATGCTAGTGCCTGCAGGTGAGCTGACGCTCTAAAACATTATATGTGAGTGCATGCAGGTGAGCTGACGCTCAAAAACATTATATGCGAGTGCATGCTGTTCATCTGATGCTCTAACATATTATATGCGAATGCATGCTGTTCAGTTATGCTCTAAAACATTATATGCGAGTGCATGCTGTTCAGCTGACACTCTAAAACATTATATGCGAGTACTTGGTGTTCAAATGACGCTCTAAAACATTATATGCGAGCAAATGCTGTACAGCTGACACTCTAAAACATTATATACGAGTGCCTGCAGGTGAGCTGACGCTCAAACATTATATGCGAGTGCATGCTGTTTAAAAGACGCTCTAAAACATTATATGCGAGTGCATGCTGTACTGCCAACACTCTAAAACATTATATGCCAGTGCATGCTGTTCAGCTGACGGTCTAAAACATTATATGTGAGTGCATGCTGTTCAGCTGACCCTATAAAAACATTCGAGCTGGCATGCAGTTGAGCTGACCCTATAAAAAATTAGAGTTGAGGGAATATATACAATCTGGAGCAGGAGGAGACAACAAGATTCAACCATATACTCTTTTTTTATGGTGGAAAAGGTGCATGGGAATACACTACAGTAGATTGAGTACATTATAAATGATAGATTGAAATTGCCTTTATGTTCATAATCAGCTCAGCTCAAGTCTGGTGGAGTTGAGAAGTCAGGGGCAACCCAAAACCAGGAAATGCCCAAAGTGATGAATGTTTTGTGCTTTTCCTATAAATGCATAGCCTAGGGGAGCATTTGATTAGTTTACACTTGAGTTATTTGGTCAGGTTTGGCCCCGTGACTGCCCAACTAAGTGAAGTGTGCAGTGATTCTAAGAGTGACGCCTGTCATCTGCATATCATAGGGACTCGCAGTATTATATTACTACCAAAGCAGACTCCCTATGCGTGTTACTGCAAGGCCTAGTGTTCTTACACCACTATAAAGGCTCTCTGCAGCAAATAAATAGCAATATTTTAACAAAATTCGCCGTGAATATATTTGGATCGAACCAAATTTTTTTTTTAAAAATTGGCAATCCAGCGAATTGAATTTTTTAAAAATTTGCTCATCTCTACTTATTTCCATCTAAAACAGATTAACAAAACAATCTAAATAGTTTGTTTCAAATGATTTTCATCTTGAAATAGTCTTTAATGACAAAAGCTTGGGAGAACTATTATAAATTTCCTGCTTGGCTGAGGTGTAAATTATGTTGACATTTTATTCTTGCCTGATAGTTATCAAAGCATACTTCACATCATAGTAGGATATTTGCTGGAACGCAGGGCTAAAAATCTAAATGCCTCTGACTAGTAGCTAACTTTCTGTGCTGCTTATACCTAATCAGTAGTTACACAACTGGCAATAGTAACAACTATGAGAATTCCATGGTGACAATTTTATTCAGAAATGTATGATTTAATTTACAATAAATCTTTATAAACAGTATACTATTTATTTTTCTCTACTTAACCACTTAAGGACCACAGGTTTATACCCCCCTAGTGACAGGCCTGTTTTACAAATCGGCACTTCACAACTTTAACGGTTTATTGCTCGGTCATGCAACTTGGCACCCAAATGCATTTTACCTCCTTTTCTTCTCACAAATACAGATTTCTTTTGGTGGTATTTGATTGCTGCTGACATTTTTCGTTTTTCTGATATTAATCAAAAAAGACTGCAATTTTCTAAAAAAAAAAAGTATTTTTAACTTTTTTTGGTAATATTGTTCAAATATAATTACATTTCTATACAAGTTTGTGTCAGAATTTATTGTGCTACATGTCTTTGATAAAAAAAAAATCATATATGGTCCTATGGGTGGTAGACTCTAAAACCAATACATTTTATTGATATACATTAAAAATAACACAAATCCAATAAATTCTATATATAGAATGAAAAATTCCCACAAAACTCCACAGAATCCTATACATGTGAATAACACCAGGGAGGGAAGGTAGATGATATGAATCACAGAGTAAATGGCCAAGAGGAGACAGGTGTGGTATCCGTACCGTATCCCTGATGTATCCCTCAGCCCGAAGAACTCACCTGATGGTGGTAAGTCTTCGTCCACGTACCTATCCCTAAAACCCTGTGTGTCCCTAAATACACTTGAACATACCGACGCGTTTCCCCCCATCAAAGGGTTCCTCAGGGGGTCAACATAGCAAAAACAGGTATAATTAAATGATAAATGTAACCATAACAAGAGAGGGTGCTGGTCTTGACCAGCAGTACCTGATGGATATGAGGCAGCACTCGTCAGATGACACATCTGTGGACAAAAGTTAAGATATAGCATATGATCAATAGCAGTTCCCTACACAGTAATACATTTGCCAGTCATGATGAACAGGAACTTACATAGTGTGACAGACACCCGGGTATCCAGCCCCCTCAAGGATCCTATGATGTCCAGGACCTGAGGGAGACTGGTACTGGTGTGCTTTTTAAAGGGTTTCTGTCACCAACTTTTGACATTATAAGCTGTCTGACATTAGCTATGTGCTAATGTCAGACCAGCTTGATAATGTCTTTTTTATAAAAATCCGCTGTATATATAGTCTGAAAAACTTACTTTTATATTATGTAAATTAGCCTCTAGGAGCAGGGGGGGCGTTGCCCTGCTCCTAGCGGCTCCGTCCGGCAACCTGCTGGCACGCCCCTTCACACTTTGATTGACAGTGCAGGGCAGCGATCCTCCTGCACTGTCTCGTTCTGAAATCGCGCGCCCGCGCCGCCGCTCTGTATTCGGCGCAGGCGCGGTGAGCAGAGGACGCTGGTGCCTGCTGTCCTCTGCTCACCGCGCCTGCGCCGAATACAGCGGCGGCGCGGCGCGCGATTCAGAACGAGGCAGTGCAGGAGGATCGCTGCCCTGCACTGTCAATCAAAGTGTGAAGAGCGTGCCAGCAGGTGCGGACGGAGCCGCTAGGAGCAGGGCAACGCCCCCCCTGCTCCTAGAGGCTAATTTACATAATATAAAAGTAAGTTTTTCAGACTATATATACAGCGGATTTTTATAAAAAAGACATTATCAAGCTGGTCTGACATTAGCACATAGCTAATGTCAGACAGCTTATAATGTCAAAAGTTGGTGACAGAAACCCTTTAAAGGCACACATGCAGCGGCGGACTGGGAGCTTAATGTGGCCCTGGAAGAAATGCCAAAAGTGGCCCCGTTTTGTAGTTGGGTCCAAATTGATGGAAGGCAGAGCCAGCATTACCATATTGTGGCACATTATATCATCCCAACAAAGCCAAACACCACAGTCCATCACAAAATACTGCCAGCAGCACAAAATACATCCCCAAAAACTTCCACTGGCCGGCCATGAGGAGGGCTCAGGAGGCCCCCGGGCATCGGCCCACCGGGAAATTTCCCTGTAAGGTCTATGGCCAGTCCACCCCTGCACACATGTTAGGGAGAATTATCTCCACCTGGGCGTCCGTTTGACGTCACATCCGGATAGCCTTACATCATTTCCTGTGTTCCCGGTTAGTGATGCGTTCCACAGTGGAACGCATCGCATATGAGTATGCCAGGATCACAGTGAGAGCCCATTTAACGTCACACCCAGGTATGGTAGACGTCATTTCCTGTCTTCCCGGCTAGCGATGCGCTCCACAGTGGAACGCATCGCAGAAAGATGTGTCAGAAGCACAGTAAGAGCGTCCGAGTGTGCGCAGGCCTGACGTCACTTCAGGTATGACGTCTGACGATACGTTCCACAGTGGGATGCATCGCCATAGATATTTCACTAGATATTACACAGGACCGCTATTACATGCGCAGAATAGATAAAGACCGGTCGCAGACGGTAATTGGGTATAAAGTATAAATATTTCCTCAAAGATGGAACACGGATAATTTCCATTAAAAAGCAGACAGGCATAAATTGGGATGCATGTCCATAATAGATCATATTCTGACTCCCTCTAATTGATCAAATATTTTGGGAATTGGTGCCCCCTCGAATTCCCCTCTGTAAATTGACAACTTTGTATAAAAAAATGGAAAAGTTGTCATTTACAGAGATATTTCTCTCACCCACCATGGGTATATGTAAAAATACACCCCAAAACACATTTCCCTACTTCTCCTGAGTACGGCTATACCACATGTGTGACACTTTTTTGCAGCCCAGGTGCGTAAAGGGGCCCAAATTCCAATAAGTACCTTTTAGGAGGGCATTTTTAGGCATTTGGATTCTAGACTTCTTCTCACGCTTTAGGACCCCTAAAATGCCAGGGCAGTATAAATACCCCACGGGTGACCCCATTTTGGAAAGAAGACACCCCAAGGTATTCCGTAAGGGGCATGGCGAGTTCATAGAAGATTTTTTTTTTTTGGCACAAGTTAGCGGAAATTGATTTTTTTAGTTTTTTCTCACAAAGTCTCCCTTTCCGCTAACTTGTGACAAAAAGTTCAATCTTTCATAGACTCACTATGCCCCTCAGCGAATACCTTGGGGTGTCTTCTTTCCAAAATGGGGTCATTTGTGGGGTGTTTGTACTGCCCTGGCATTTGGGGGTCTCCGCAATCATTACATGTATGGCCAGCATTAGGAGTTTCTGCTATTCTGCGGGTAATGAGATTTTTTTTTTCCGTTCAGCCTCTGGGCTGAAAGAAAAAATGAACTGCACAGATTTCTTCAGATTTCATTCGCATCGATCAATGTGGATGAAAAAATCTCTGCCAAAAAATATGCAAAAAAAAAAAGAGGGGAAAGGACATAGGAGTGCTTGTGAAGTAAGGCCCCATTCACACGTCCGCAAAAATGTCCGCATCTATTCCGCAATTCTGCGGAATAGATGCGGACCCATTCAGTGTGAATGGGGCCGGCGGTGATGCGGAGAGCACACTATGTGCTCTCCGCATCAGCATTTGCGGAGCTGCGGCTGCGAACTTCCAGGTTTCGGGCCCGAAACATCCGGCCTCAGCTCCACAAAAAATAGGGCATGTCCTATTCTTGTCCGCAGCCTGCGGACAAGAATAGGAATCTCTATGGAGAGTGCCGGCATGGTGTGCTGCAGATCCGCAATTTGCGGGTCCGTATCACACCACGACGTGTGAATGGACCCTAAAGCTGCAATCGCTAATAAAGATCCAAAAAGCTCTTTATAGCGCTGCAGAGATTTTCCGGTGTTTTTGCAGTGATCAGAAAAGAAAAAAAAAATTCTGTCACTGAGGTGGGGCGGACTGAACGCAAGTGTGCTCACAAGATCAGGCCTGATAGGGCGAACACTGCGTTTTTTGTAGAGTCCAAGGTGACCGTAATGTACTGATATAGATCTGATTGCGATCAGTCTTGATCACTCACAGATACTATATAGAACTAGTGCTGATTAGCGACAGCGATGACGCTAATCAGCGACTAATCAGTGACTGCGGTGTGGTGGGCTGGGCGCCAACTACCTAACAAGTAGCTAACTAACTGACGGTGATAAGGGACCCTTAGGCCCCATTCACACGTCCGCAATTCTGTTCCACATTATGCCGAACGGAATTGCGGACCCATTCAATTCCGGATCCGCACTTCAAGGTCCGCAAAAATATAGAACATGTCCTATTCTTGTCCGCAATTGCGGACAAGAAAAGGCATTTTCTATATAGTTCTGGCAATGTGCGGATCCGCAAAATGCGGAAAGCACATTGCCGGTGTCCGTGTTTTGCAGATCCGCGGATCCGTGGATCCGCAAAACACATACGGACGTCTGAATGAAATCTCAGGTCTCACAGGATTACGCTGATAGGCGTGATCAAGACCTGAGAGAACCACCTCCCGCACGCCTTTCAGTGTTAGCATGACGGGAGGTGGTTAAAGGGGTTGTCTAAACTTTACTAAGCGATGGCCTATCCTCAGTATAGACTATTACTAGCTGATTGGCGGGGGTCTTATATCGGAAGCAGTGCTGTAGTAACAAGTTTGGTCGAGCACATGGTTGATGGTGCTAAGTAATTCTGGTGCCGACATCTCATCACGGAGCTATATCCAAAAAGCTGATTGGCTGGAAGCAGGGTGTTGGATTCCAGAACTACACATCACCTTCAACCTTGTAGTGTAGGGAGCCTGTTACCAAAGCACTGCTACCAATGAGTAGCTAATGTGCTGAGAGTAAGGCCTCTTTCACACGGGCGTCACGTTTGACGCCCGGATAAGAGGCGGGTGCATTGCAGGAAAATGCGTGATTTTCCCGCGCGAGTGCAAAGAGTTTTAATACGTTTTGCACGCACGTGGGAAAAATCGGCATGTTTGGTACCTAGACCCGAACCTGGACTTCATCACTGAAGTTCGGGTTTGGGTTGAGTATTCTGTAGATTTTATTATTTTCTCTTATAACATGGTTATAAGGGAAAATAATAGCATTCTCAGTACAGAATGCTTTGTAAAATGTGGATTAAGGGGTTAAAAATAAAAAAATGAACTCACCTTATCCACTTGATCGCGTAGTTGCGATCTCTTCTGTCTTCTTCAATCATTAGCTGGCGGCTAAAGGACCTGTGATGACGTCACCGAGCTCATCACATGGTCCAATCCCATGGTCCATCACCATGGTGATGGACCATGTGATTGGACCATGTGATGTGACGTCACCACAGGTCCTTTAGATGGCAGCTAATGCTTGAAGAAGACAGAAGAGATCGGCAACTACGCGATCAAGTGGATAAAGTGAGTTAATTTTTTTATTTTTAACCCCTTAATCCACATTTTACAAAGCATTCTGTAGTGAGAATGCTATTATTTTTCCTTATAACCGTGTTATAAGGGAAAATTATAAAGATCGGGTCCCGTCTCTTAGCAACCTTGCGGGAAAATCACACTGCATCCGCACTTGCTTCCGGATGCTTGCGATTTTCCCGCAGCCCCATTCACTTCTATGGGGCCTGCGTGAAAAACGCACAATATAGAGCATGCTCCGACTTTCACGCAACGCAGAAGTGATGCGTGAAAATCACCGCTCATGTGCATAGCCCCATAGAAATGAATGGGTCCGGATTCAGTGCTGGTGCAATGCGTTCACCTCACGAATTGCACCCGCGCGGAAATCGCGCCAGTGTTAAAGGGGCCTAAGACCTCCACAGATCAGTTAGTGTGGACTATCCTGAGAATAGGACATTGCTTAGTAAAAGCCGGAAAACACCTTTAAATGTAGTGTATCATCCATATATATTATTTACCAATCAAAACCAGACAGTGACAAACTGGTTTTTATTTTATGATTGTAGTTTGTTTAAAATTCTGTTTTCTGAACATTATTATGGGGACAGTGATCTTGCCTGAGTTGCTGTTAGCAGCATTAGAAATTTGTTTGACAGCAGCCACCATGGACCATAACCACAATAGACAAAAGATATTCATAGAATTTTATAGGAGAGTTTTTTAGACATACAGTATATAAGCTGCAACCATCACCTATTCAGAATCCACCGATCTTTTGTTTATTCATTGTATTATCTGTTATTGTAATCCTACCTGTGCTGATAACTGAGATAACGCCTGAAAAGCTTAGTGGCCTGTGTTAAACAATTTTGAAAAATACATTAAACATATAAACTTGAATTAAATGATAGGTTATTATGTTATGACACATACAATGCATTGAAAATGTATTCATACCCCTTGAACTTGTCCACATTATTTGCACATTACACCCATAAACTTAAATGTATTTTATTGGCATTTTATGTCATAGTCAACACAAAGTAGTAAGTATGTGTGCAGTGAAAAGAAAATGATACATGATTTTAAAAATGATCACAAATTCAAATCTGGAAAAAGGTGCTGTGGAAAAATCCTTGTTGCACTTAAAGATGGTGCCAAGAATTAAAGACTGACTAATGGACCCCAGAACGGTTCTGAGGAAGTTGGATAGTCAGGAATCAGATGAGCTGCATGGAGTTTCAGAGCCACTGTAGTGTCACCATGGTTTTCCACTGAGAATATGAAAGTATTCGGGTGTTCGGCTCGAACACATTGCTATATTCGTGTGCTCGGCCGCACACCTGAGTATAATGGAAGTCAATGGGAGACAAACAGGCACCCCCTGCTCTGAAGAGGCGAGGGTGCCTGGTCCATTGCAAAAAGTCAGAAAGTGACAGAAACACCACCGAAATGGATTGGGAACAGCATGGGGACGATGTCTGGATGCATGTGGGACTCCCAGGTCACTGCTGGGAACCATGTCCGAGTTGTACGCCACTTTTACAGACTCTCCCATCATCTATTTATCCCCAGGACTGTGACTGTGACGAGGGGACATCCTCTGCGTCTAGAGGAAAGAAACATAGAAACATAGAAAAGGATTCTTCACTGTAAGAGCAGTGAGACTATGGAACTCTCTGCCTGAGGAGGTGGTGATGGTGAGTACAATAAAGGAATTCAAGAGGGGCCTGGATGTATTTCTGGAGCGTAATAATATTTCAGGCTATAGCTACTAGAGATAGGTCGTTGATCCAGGGAGTTGTTCTGACTGCCTGATTGGAGTCGGGAAGGAATTTTTTCCCCTTAAGTGGGGAAAATTGGCTCTACCTCACAGGGGTTCTTTGCCTTCCTCTGGATCAACTTGCAGGAAACAGGTCGAACTGGATGGACAAATGTCTTTTTTCGGCCTAATATACTATGTTACTATGTTACTATGACAATAATACGCTCAAAACTCCCCCCAAAAAATCAATTTCACAGGAAAAATTGTTAGGAAACATTCTTTCCTGTATATTCAATTGTATATAAAGTGCAAATGCTGTAAAAAAGTACAAGCAAGAGGAACTCCGAAACAGCCTGTATATCACATAAAGGAGGGCCTAATTCACATTGTGGTACAGTTGTTCAGGTAGTGGGACTCCTACACTCATAAAGCCTGCACTAAAAATGCACTAAGTGAAAGGGCTGCCAAAAATTACAAGGAATCGGCACTGCAATACATCCTTTGTTACACATAAAGGAGGGCATCATACACACCCCTTAAAAATTATCATTGATGGCCTGCTGGTGAACCTCCAAAACATTAGGAGCAAGGTCCTGCTGTTGACCCTCTAAAACATTAGTGGCGAGGGCATGTTGCTGAGCATTGCAAAAAATGATGGGCGAGTGCCTGCTGCTTAGATGACCATTGAAAAAATGATGGGTGAGTGCCTGCTACTGTAAAATATTGTAGTTGAGGGCCTGCAGGTGAGGTGACCCTGTAAAATATTGTAGGTTGAGGGCCTGCAGGTGAGCTGACCCTCTAAAATATTGTAGGTGAGGGCCTGCAGGTGAGCTGACCCTCTAAAATATTGTAGGTGAGGGCCTGCAGGTGAGCTGACCCTCCCTGAAGAGGGACATGAGGAGATCTTGTGCACTGATTCACAAACTCTTCAGCGTCCACAGTCAGAAGAAGATGATGGTCAGGAATGGCAATTTGTATTTCATGAGGTGGATGATGAGGATGAGACACAGTTGTCATTAATTGAGAGTCTTGTTAGGTCAACAACACAAGTCAGGAAGATGACCCGAGTGAGGAAGTGGAAGAGGGGGTAGTGGACGATGATATCGCTGACCCAACCAGGGAAGGTGGCAAGCCAAGCGAGGACCGCAGTACAGAGGGGGAGGGATCCACAGCACCACAACAGGCTGGAAGAGGCTGTGGGATGGCAAAAGGGAGAAGGTGGGCCACACCAAATAGGCCCGCGTATAGATGTCCTTAACCCAGGCCTTTGAACGTAAGCGCACATACCGAGCCACCCACCCATAGGCCATAGCACTAAATGCACACCTTTAAAAATTGCTTGCCCTGGAAATGTTGCCATTTAGGCCTGTGGACACTGAGGCTTTCCTCAGCCTCATGGCAGCAGACGTCCCTCGTTACTCAGTCCCCAGCCACCACTATTTTTCTCTGTGTGCTGTCCCCGCATTACACCAGTAATTGTGTCCCGTAACATCACCCGTGCCCTGACCAACGCAGTTATTGGGAAGTTCCACTTAATGACTGACACACGGACAAGTGTTTTTGATCAGGGACGCTACATTTCCGTGTCGGCACGCTGGGTGAACCTTGTGGAGGCCGGTAGCTAGTCGTACCCTGGGATGGCACAGGTGCTACCAACGCCAAGGATTGCGGGCCCCCATTCCATCAGGATTTTCACCACCACCTACATTAGTTGCAGCCAACCCCCCTTCTTCTACTCCACTTCCCAACGCAGTTATTGGGAAGTTCCACTTAACGACTGACACACGGACACCTGTTTTTGGTCAGGGACGCTACATTTCCGTGACGGCACACTGGGTGAACCTTGTGGAGGCCGGTAGCTTGGAAAGCTCACACACATAGCAATCATACAGCATATATGTCCCATGCACAACAAATATCCCAAACTTATACATTAATATAACTAAAAACATAACACACTAAAGTGGAGGTAAACCAATGGCATGGCCTGTTAATTAACTAATAAATAACCAAATAACCATAACATATTTTACAACCATAAACAATAATAACAATAATACCAACAATAATAAAACCACAAACCATAATAATAATAGAACAAAATGTCATTGCAGATAAATTTACAGCTGACAACTAGAGATGTCCCGAACTATTTGCCGATGAACAGTTCCCGGTGAATATCGCATGTTCGTGTTCCTGCGGCGGCCGAACATATGCGATGTTTGGTCCGACCCCTATACATCATCATCATTGAGCAAACTTTGACCCTGTACCTCACAGTCAGCAGACACATTCCAGCCAATCAGCAGACCCTTTCTCCCAGACCCTTCCACCTCCTATCAAAAAGCAAGGACAGCATCCAACTTAGATTCATTCTGAAGCTGCAGTGTTAGTTAGAGCAGGGAGAGTGCTGCTGCTGCTGAATTAATAGGGAAAGCGTTAGCTAGGCCAGTGTTCTGTGTCCACTCCAGTCCTCAAAGACTCATCTGCTGTAAGGGCTCTTTCACACTTGCGTTGTTCCTTTCCATCCTAGAGCTCCGTCCTCGGGGCTCTAAGACGGAAAGATACTGATCAGGATTATCCCAATGCATCCTAAATGGAGAGAAATCCGTTCAGGATGCATCAGGATGTCTTCAGTTCAGTACTGAGATGTTTTCCTCCGGCCAAAAATCTTGAAGGCATGCCGCAAGGACGGATCCGGATTAATGCCCATTGAAATCCGGATCCGGCCTTAAGCTAAACGTCGTTTCGGATCCGACGTTTAGTTTTCTGAATGGAAACCATGGCAGCCAGAATGCTACTAAAGTCCCGGCTGCCATGAAAAAGTAGTGGGGAGCCAGGGGAGAGGCTACTTACCGTCCGTGCGGCCCCCGGGGCACTCCACAATGACGTCAGAGTGCCCCTACGTCGCATGGATCATGTGATCCATGCGATGTAGGAACATGGCTCCCCACGTGGATCCATGCGACGTAGGTCCCCTGGCTCCTCACTACTGCGACAGAAGTGCACGCCGGATCCTCACAACGGTGGTGTGAAAGAGGCCTAAGGACAGCATCCTGACAGCACCCCAAAAAGGGGTGGTACATCAGTCTGCTCTTATTTTTTTTTTCTATATATATATTGCAGTTTCCTGCCCGTACTTTACTGTGTGCACACCACTCCACAATGACGTCAGAGTGCCCCTACGTCGCATGGATCATGTGATCCATGCGATGTAGGAACATGGCTTTCCACGTGGATCCATGCGACGTAGGTCCCCTGGCTCCTCACTACTGCGACGGAAGTGCACGCCGGATCCTCACAACGGTGGTGTGAAAGAGGCCTAAGGACAGCGTCCTGACAGCACCCCAAAAAGGGGTGGTACATCAGTCTGCTCTTATTTTTTTTTTTTATATATATATATTGCAGTTTCCTGCCCGTACTGTACTGTGTGCACACCACTCATATAGGGCGGCACGGTACCTTGCAGATAAAAAAGTCATTTAATTTTTACCCTTTAATATAAATGCAGTTGCCTGCCAGATTGTGTCAGGCCCACTGACTGTACTGTGCCCACTGCGCACCACTCATATAGGATAGCACAGTACCTTGCAGATAAAAAAGTTATTTATTTTTACCCTTTAATATAATTTCAGTTGCCTGCCAGTGTGTCTCAGGCCCACAGACTGTACTGTGCCCACTGCCAGTGCCCACCATTTATATCGGGTGGCACAGTACCTTGCAGATAAAAAAGGCATTTCATTTTTACCCTTTAATATAATTGCAGTTGCCTGCCAGTGAGTGTCAGGCCCACAGACTGTACTGTGCCCACTGCCAGTGCCCACCACTCATATCGAGTGGCACAGTACCTTGCAGATAAAAAAAGGCATTTCATTTTTACCCTTTAATATAATTGCAGTTGCCTGCCAGTGTGTGTCAGGCCCACAGACTGTACTGTGCCCACTGCCAGTGCCCACCACTCATATCAGGCGGCACAGTACCTTGCAGATAAAAAAAGTCATTAAATTTTTACCCTTTAGTATAAATGCAGTTGCCTGCCAGATTGTGTCAGGCCCACAGACTGTACTGTGCCCACTGCCCACCACTCATACAGGGTGGTACAGTACCTTGCAGATAAAAAAGTTATTTATTTTTACCCTTTAATATAATTTCAGTTGCCTGCCAGTGTGTGTCAGGCCCACTGACTGTACTGTTCCCACTGCCCACCACTCATATAGGGTGGCACATTAACTTGCAGATAAAAAAGTCATTTAATTTTTTGGGGTGTATTTAAAAATACACCCCAAAACACATTGCCCTACTTCTCCTGAGTACGGCGATACCACATGAGTGACACTTTTTTGCAGCCTGGGTGCGCAAAGGGGCCCAAACTCCAATGAGTACCTTTAGGTTTTACAGAGATCCTCACAATTTAGGAAATGCCAGAACAGTACAAACACCCCACAAATGAGCCCATTTTGGAAAGAAGACACCCCAAGGTATTTGCTGAGGGGCATAGTGAGTCCATGAAAATTTTTACTTTTTGTCACAAGTTAGCGGAAAGGGAGACTTTGTGAGAAAAAACAATACAAAGTCAATTTCCGCTAAGCGTGTGCCAAAAAAAAAATCTTCTATGAACTCGCCATGCTCCTCACGGAATACCTTGGGGTGTCTTCTTTCCAAAATGGGGTCACATGTGGGGTATTTATACTGCCCTGGCATTTTAGGGGCCCTAAAGCTTGAGAAGAAAAATGCGTAAAGTGCCCTCCTAAAAGGTACTCATTGGAATTTGGGCTCCTTTGCGCACCCAGGCTGCAAAAAAGTGTCACACATGTGGTATCGCGGTACTCAGGAGAAGTAGGGCAATGTGTTTTGGGGTGTATTTTTACATATACCCATGCTGGGTGAGAGAAATATCTTTGTAAATTGACAACTTTGTATAATTTTTTTTAAAAAGTTGTCATTTACAGAGATATTTCTCACACATAGTACGGGTATAAATAAAAATACACCCCAAAACCCATTGCCCTACTTCTCCTGAGTACCGCGATACCACATGAGTGACACTTCTTTGCAGCCAAGATGCACAAAGGGGCCTTAATTTCAATGAGTACCTTTAGGATCTCACAGGGCATTTTTACACATTTGGATTCTCAGGCTTTAGGTTCCCTAAAATGCCAGGGCAGTATAAATACCCCACAAGTAGAGTTGAGCGAACACCTGGATGTTCGGGTTCGACGAGTTCGGCCGAACTTTCGAAAAATGTTCGGGTTCGGGATCCGAACTCGACCCGAACTTCATCCCGAACCCGAACCCCATAGAAGTCAATGGGGACCCGAACTTTTGGGCACTAAAAAGGCTGTAAAACACACCCGGAAAGGGCTAGAGGGCTGCAAAAGGCAGCAAAATGTAGTTAAATCCCCTGCAAACAAATGTAGATAGGGAAATGATGAGTTAACATAAAATAAATAAAAATTAAACAATATTAATTGGAGTGAGGTCCCATAGCACAGAATCAGGCTTCAAGTCACCCACCAATGGAGAAGGTCACTTACTATTATTTTGACCACAGCACCCAGACAAGGAGAGAGGTCCCACAGCAGAGAACCAGGCATCATATCACCCACCACAGGAGTAGGCCACCATTTAGTTACTTTGACCCCTACACCCAGACGGAGGAGAGAGGTTACACAGCAGAGAATCAGGCATTTAGATCACCCACCACAGGAGTAGGCCACCATTGAATCAGACCCCGGCAACCATGTCAGATGGCACAAGCATAAGCTTTATATCAATCAGCACAGGAGAAGGCGACTTTGACAGACTTTGACCCCTACACCGGACGGAGGAGAGAGGTTTCAAAGCAGAGAATCAGGCATTTAGATCACCCACCACAGGAGTAGGCCCCAATTTAATGGGACCCGGCAACCATGTCAGATGGCACAACCATCAGCTTCATATCAATCAGCACAGGAGAAGGCGACTTTGAAAGACTTTGACCCCTACACCCAGACGGAGGAGAGAGGTTTCACAGCAGAGAATCAGGCATTTAGATCACCCACCACAGGAGTAGGCCCCCATTGAATCAGACCCTGGCAACCATGTCAGATGGCACAACCATCAGCTTTATATCAATCAGCACAGGAGAAGGCGACTTTGAAAGACTTTGACCCCTACACCCAGATGGAGGAGAGAGGTTTCACAGCAGAGAATCAGGCATCATATCAACCACCACAGGAGAAGCCACCATTTAGTTACTTTGACCCCTGCACCCAGGAAGAGGAGAGAGGCACCACAGCACATATTCTGGCATCATATCAGCCACCACAGGAGAAGCCACCATTGAGTTACTTTGACCCCTGCACCCAGGAAGAGGAGAGAGGCACCACAGCACATATTCTGGCATCATACTCAGCCACCACAGGAGAAGCCACCATTGAGTTACTTTGACCCCTGCACCCAGGAAGAGAGAGAGGCCCCACAGCACATATTCTGGCATCATACTCAGCCACCACAGGAGAAGCCACCATTGAGTTACTTTGACCCCTGCACCCAGGAAGAGGAGAGAGGCCCCACAGCACATATTCTGGCATCATATCAGCCACCACAGGAGAAGCCACCATTGAGTTACTTTGACCCCTGCACCCAGGAAGAGGAGAGAGGCCCCACAGCACATATTCTGGCATCATATCAGCCACCACAGGAGAAGCCACCATTGAGTTACTTTGACCCCGCACCCAGGAAGAGGAGAGAGGCACCACAGCACATATTCTGGCATCATATCAGCCACCACAGGAGAAGCCACCATTGAGTTACTTTGACCCCCGCACCCAGGAAGAGGAGAGAGGCCCCACAGCACATATTCTGGCATCATACTAACCACCACAGGAGAAGCCACCATTGAGTTACTTTGACCCCTGCACCCAGGAAGAGGAGAGAGGCCCCACAGCACATATTCTGGCATCATATCAGCCACCACAGGAGAAGCCACCATTTAGTTACTTTGACCCCTTCACCCAAACAGAGGAGAGAGGTTCCACATCAGAGAATCAGGCATCATATCAACCACCACAGGAGTAGGCCACAATTTAATGGGACCCCGGCAACCATGTCAGATGGCACAACCATCAGCTTCATATCAATCAGCACAGGAGAAGGCGACTTTGAAAGACTTTGACCCCTACACCCAGACGGAGGAGGAGGTTTCACAGCAGAGAATCAGGCATTTAGATCACCCACCACAGGAGTAGGCCCCCATTGAATCAGACCCTGGCAACCATGTCAGATGGCACAACCATCAGCTTTATATCAATCAGCACAGGAGAAGCCGACTATTGAAAGACTTTGACCCCTACACCCAGGATGGAGAGAGAGGCCTCACAGCAGATATTCTGGCATCATATCTAACCACCACAGGAGAAGCCACCATTGAGTTACTTTGACCCCTGCACCCAGGAAGAGGAGAGAGGCACCACAGCACATATTCTGGCATCATATCAGCCACCACAGGAGAAGCCACCATTGAGTTACTTTGACCCCTGCACCCAGGAAGAGAGAGAGGCCCCACAGCACATATTCTGGCATCATATCAGCCACCACAGGAGAAGCCACCATTGAGTTACTTTGACCCCTGCACCCAGGAAGAGGAGAGAGGCCCACAGCACATATTCTGGCATCATATCAGCCACCACAGGAGAAGCCACCATTGAGTTACTTTGACCCCTGCACCCAGGAAGAGGAGAGAGGCACCACAGCACATATTCTGGCATCATATCAGCCACCACAGGAGAAGCCACCATTGAGTTACTTTGACCCCTGCACCCAGGAAGAGGAGAGAGGCCCCACAGCACATATTCTGGCATCATACTAACCACCACAGGAGAAGCCACCATTGAGTTACTTTGACCCCTGCACCCAGGAAGGAGAGAGGCCCACAGCACATATTCTGGCATCATATCAGCCACCACAGGAGAAGCCACCATTGAGTTACTTTGACCCCCGCACCCAGGAAGAGGAGAGAGGCACCACAGCACATATTCTGGCATCATATCAGCCACCACAGGAGAAGCCACCATTGAGTTACTTTGACCCCGCACCCAGGAAGAGGAGAGAGGCACCACAGCACATATTCTGGCATCATATCAGCCACCACAGGAGAAGCCACCATTGAGTTACTTTGACCCCCGCACCCAGGAAGAGGAGAGAGGCACCACAGCACATATTCTGGCATCATATCAGCCACCACAGGAGAAGCCACCATTGAGTTACTTTGACCCCTGCACCCAGGAAGAGGAGAGAGGCCCCACAGCACATATTCTGGCATCATATCAGCCACCACAGGAGAAGCCACCATTTAGTTACTTTGACCCCTTCACCCAAACAGAGGAGAGAGGTTCCACATCAGAGAATCAGGCATCATATCAACCACCACAGGAGTAGGCCACAATTTAGTTTATTTGACCCCTGCACCCAGGAAGAGGAGAGAGGCCCACAGCACATATTCTGGCATCATATCACACACCACAGGAGAAGGCCTCTTTCAGTGATTTAGGCCTTTGGACCCAGACAGAGGAGAGAGGTCAGAGATTAGCTTCATATCCCCCAGCACAGCAGAAGACCGCTTTATTTGACTTAGGCCTCAGCACCCAGACAGAAGACAGAGGTAGCATGGCAGAGGTTATGGCTTCATGTCACCCGTTAGTTTAACCGGCCACTTTCATCTGGTTAGGCCCCGGCGCCCAGACAGAGAAGAGTTTCATTCAACTGTGGGTTTCATAAAATTTGTATCAAATAAAGAAGTGGCCCGTAGCACAACAAGACATGTTTTAGGCAGTTAATAAGGACTACTCTGCACAAAGGGAGGGACAGGTCCTGTGGGATCCATGCCTGGTTCATCTTTATGAAGGTCAGCTTGTCCACGTTGGCTGTGGACAGGCGGCTGCGCTTGTCAGTAATGGCGCCCCCTGCCGTGCTGAATACGCGTTCAGATAAAACGCTGGCCGCCGGGCAGGAAAGCACCTCCAAGGCATAACATGCTAACTCTGGCCACGTGGACAATTTCGAAACCCAGTAGTTGAATGGGGCCGAACCATCCGTCAGGATGTGGAGGGTGTGCAGACATACTGTTCAACCATGTTAGTGAAATGCTGCCTCCTGCTAACACGTTCCGTATCAGGTGTCGGTGCAGATAGCTGTGGCGTGGAGACAAAACCTTTCCACATTTCTGCCATGCTAACCCTGCCCTCAGATGAGCTGGCCGTGACACAGCTGCGTTGGCGACCTCTTGCCACTCCTCTGCCTTCACCTTCCACCTGTTCCCCTGTGACATGTGGGAATGCTCTCAAGAGCGCCTCTATCAGCGTGCGCTTGTACTCGCGCATCTTACGGTCGCGCTCCAGTTCAGGAATTAAAGTGGGCACATTGTCTTTATACCGGGGATCCAGCAGGGTGGCCACCCAGTAGTCTGCACACGTTAAAGCGTGGGCAACTCTGCTGTCGTTGCGCAGGCATTGGAGCATATATTCGCTCATGTGGGCCAGGCTACCCATGGGTAAGGACAAGCTGTCCTCTGTGGGAGGCGTATCGTCATCGTCCACCGTATCCCCCAGCCACGCACCAGTGATGGGCCTGGGCTGCCACCCCGCTGTGAACTTGCGTCATCCTCGTCCCCCTCCACCTCCTCCTCCTCATCCTCCTCGTCCTCCAGTACAGTGCCTTGGCTGGCGACTTGTGAACCTGTCCTCTGCTGCTTAAACAAACCTCCCTCTGAGCCACTTCGAACAGACTGGCCCGAAAGTGTTAGAAACGAGCCCTCATCCTCCTCCTCCTCCTCCACCTGGGCCACCTCCTCTAACATCATTGCCCTAAGTGTTTTCTCAAGGAGACATAGAAGTGGTATTGTAACGCTGATAACAGTGTCATCGCCACTGGCCATGTTGGTGGAGTACTCGAAACAGCGCAGCAGGGCACACAGGTCTCGCATGGAGGCCCAATCATTGGTGGTGAAGTGGTGCTGTTCGGCGAGTACGACTGACGCGAGCGTGCTGCAGCTGAAACTCCACTATGGCCTGCTGCTGCTCGCACAGTCTCTCCAGCATGTGCAAGGTGGAGTTCCACCGGGTGGGCACGTCGCATATGAGGCGGTGAGCGGGAAGGCCGAAGTTCCGCTGTAGCGCAGACAGGCGAGCAGCGGCAGGATGTGAGCGGCGGAGCGCGCACAGACGGCCCGCACTTTATGCAGCAGCTCTGACATGTTGGGGTAGTGGTGAATGAACCTCTGCACCACCAAGTTCAGCACATGCGCCAGGCAAGGGATGTGCGTCAAACCGGCTAGTCCCAGAGCTGCCACGAGATTTCGCCCATTATCGCATACCACCAGGCCTGGCTTGAGGCCCACCGGCAGAAACCACTCGTCGGTCTGTTGTTCAATACCCCGCCACAACTCCTTTGCGCTGTGGGGCCTGTCCCCCAAACATATGAGTTTCAGAATGGCCTGCTGACGTTTACCCGGGCTGTGCTGAAGTTGGTGGTGAAGGTGTGTGGCTGACCGGATGAGCTGGTGGAAGCAGTGGAGGAGGAAGCCGAGTAGGAGGAGGAGGCTACAGGAGGCAGAGAATGATGCCCTGCGATCCTAGGGGCGGAAGGACGTGCGCCAAGGAACTGTCCGCCGGGGGCCCAGCCGCCACTACATTCATCCAGTGTGCAGTTAGTGAGATATAGCGTCCCTGGCCGTGCTTACTGGTCCACGTATCTGTGGTTAGGTGGACCTTGCCACAAATGGCGTTGCGCAGTGCACACTTGATTTTTATCGGACACTTGCATGTGCAGGGAAGGCACGGCTGTCTTGGAGAAGTAGTGGCGGCTGGGAACCACATACTGCGGGACAGCCATGGCCATCAGCTGTTTGAAGCTGTCTGTGTCCACCAGCCGGAATGACAGCATTTCAAAGGCCAGCAGTTTAGAAATGCTGGCGTTCAGGCCAAGAGGCTCGAGGGTGACTCGGGGAATTTGCGCTTCCTCTCTAAGGTTTGAGATATTGAGAGCTGAGCGCTGCTGTGTGATATAGTGGAGGCGCTAGTTGACGGTGGCGGTGGTGGTGGTGTCGGTGGCACATCCTCTGTTTGCTGCTCGGCAGGTGGCAACATTCCTCTCGAGGCGGAAGCCGAGGCAGCAGCGGTAGAGGGAGCAGGGGAGCCTCAGCGAGTGCCTGGTTTTTAAGGTGTGTACCCCACTGCAGTTCATGCTTTGCATGTAGATGCCTGGTCATGCAGGTTGTGCTGAGGTTCAGAGCGTTAATGCCTCGCCTCAGGCTCTGATGGCAGAGCGTGCAAGTCACTCGGGTCTTGTCGGTAGGACATTGTTTAAAGAAGTGCCATGCCAGGGAACTCTTTGAAGCTGCCTTTGTGGGGCTGGGTCCCTGTTGGCGATGTCCAGTAGCAGAGGCGAACTCTGGGGCGCGGCTCGTCTGCTTTGGCCCCCTGCTCCCTCTTTGGCTTCGCTGTTGTCTCGGTCTCACCACTACCTCTTCCTCTGAACTGTGAAAGTCATCGCCACGACCTTCAGTCCATGTGGGGTCTAAGACCTCATCGTCCTCTGCATCGTCTTCCACCCAGTCTCCCTCCCTGACCTCCTCCTGTTCAGTCTGCACACTGCAAAAGACGCGGCAGTGGGCACCTGTGTTTCGTCATCATCAGAGAGTCGGTGACTCTGCTGTGGTGGTATTCCCATGTCCTCTTCATCTGGAGACATAAGTGGTTGTGCGTCAGTGCATGGTATGTCTTCCTCCACTGGGGAAGAGGGCTAGGTGGACGCCCTGGGAAACCCTGGAAGCAGAGTCTTCAAACAGAAGAAGAGACTGCTGCATAACTTGTGGCTCAGACCGTTTCCCTGATATGCTTGGGGGTGATGTGACAGACTGATGGGCTTGGTTTTCAGGTGCCACCTGTGCGCTTTCCGCAGAAGACTGGGTGGAAGACCATGTGGTGAACGTGCTGGAAGCACTGTCGGCCACCCAATCGATTAATGCCTGTACCTGCTCAGGCCTTACCATCCTAAGAGCGGCATTGGGCCCCACGAGATATTGCGGTACATTCTGCCGGCTAGTTGAGGGAGTTCGTTCCCTACTGTGTGCGCCTGGGGCCGAGCGGCCACGTCCTCTACCAGCAACAGAGGCTCCACGGACACCACCACGACCGCGTCCTCGTCCCTTAATAGTATTTTTCTTCATTGTTGCGATTCAACTCGCACCACAATGAAATATATTATTTTTATAAGCAAAATCCCCTCACTGGAATACTTTCAGTCTTTTGACTGTATGGATTACAGATGGAATGACTGTTATATGTGAGTACCGCTTTCTTTGACAGATTCTAGTATGGGTACATATATGTTTTCCCAACCCCAGCACATTAGTTTGCTAATTCCAGATGTATGAAACGCATGAGCCTAACTGTATCTAGTATATTGAGCGCCAGATAAACTAACTTGGCCTTTTTAAATAAAAAAATTCCCTCACTGGAATACTTTCAGTCTTTTGACTGTATGGATTACAGATGGAATGACTGTTATATGTGAGTACCGCTTTCTTTGACAGATTCTAGTATGGGTACATATATGTTTTCCCAACCCCAGCACATTAGTTTGCTAATTCCAGATGTATGAAACGCAGGCCTAACTGTATCTAGTATATTGAGCGCCAGATAAACTAACTTGGCCTTTTTAAATAAAAAAATTCCCTCACTGGAATACTTTCAGTCTTTTGACTGTATGGATTACAGATGGAATGACTGTTATATGTGAGTACCGCTTTCTTTGACAGATTCTAGTATGGGTACATATATGTTTTCCCAACCCCAGCACATTAGTTTGCTAATTCCAGATGTATGAAACGCAGGCCTAACTGTATCTAGTATATTGAACGCCAGATAAACTAACTTGGCCTTTTTAAATAAAAAAATTCCCTCACTGGAATACTTTCAGTCTTTTGACTGTATGGATTACAGATGGAATGACTGTTATATGTGAGTACCGCTTTCTTTGACAGATTCTAGTATGGGTACATATATGTTTTCCCAACCCCAGCACATTAGTTTGCTAATTCCAGATGTATGAAACGCAGGCCTAACTGTATCTAGTATATTGAGCGCCAGATAAACTAACTTGGCCTTTTTAAATAAAAAAAAATTCCCTCACTGGAATACTTTATGGCTTTTCACTGTATGGATTACAGGTGGACTGGTATTAGTAGGGGTGACACAAGCACACCCAAGTCCCTGATGTAGGATTTCTATGGCACAGACCACTATTACAAGTGATTAATGGACGTTGGGAGAGATTGTGCTGCAGCACTAGTCCCAAGATGGCCGCCGCCTATCAGCCCAGTAACATGTGCCACAAAATGGTCTGCACAACCTTTAAAAAAATAGCCTTGGACTGTGCTGCTAAATCGCTATTGGTCTGAATCCCAGGTGTAGATGTCTGACTTGTTTGGAGCTTTGGAATGCACACTGTGGCAGCTTCTGCTGCAGCACTACAAGTCGCAAAATGGCGGCCGGCGGTCAGCCCAGGTACATGTGGATGGAAAAATCACTCTGGCCACTCTAAAAATAGCCAATCCCTATCAAAAAAGCAGCTCAGCTGCAGTTGTTCAGATGAATCACAGGTGGAGGAGAGAAATTTGCTTCCAGTTATTCAATTATCCCTGCCTATTCTCGCCCTAGCATCAGCTGCGTCTATCCCTGTTCTATTCACATCGGGAGTGAGCACGTCCCGACGTGCGCACAAGCTTATAAAGAGGCTGAGTCACATGCTGCACTTGGCCAATCACAGCCTTGCCAATAGTAGGCATGGCTGCGATGGCATCTTAGGGCAAGTAGTATGATGCATGTTGATTGGCTGCTTTGCAGCCTTTCAAAATGTGCCAAAATACATGCCGAACGACGAACCCGAACCCGAACTTTTACGAAAAAGTTCGGGTTCGGGTCCGTGTCACGAACACCCCAAAATTCGGTACGGACCCGAACTATGCTCGAACTGTTCGCTCAACACTACCCACAAGGTATTCCATGAGGGGCATGTCGAGTTCACAGAAATTTTTTTTTTTGGCACAAGTTAGCGGAAATTAATATATATATTTTTTTATTTTTTATTTTTACAAAGTCTCATATTCCACTAACTTGTGACAAAAAATAAAATTTTACATGAACTCATTATACCCCTCACGGAATACCTTGGGGTGTCTTCTTTCTAAAATGGTGTCACTTGTGGGGTATTTATACTGCCCTGGCCTTTTAGGGGTCTCTAAAGCGTGAGAAGAAGTCTGGAATCTAAATGCGTAAAAATGCCCTGTGAAATCCTAAAGGTACTCATTGGAATTAGGGCCCCTTTGCGCACCCAGGCTGCAAAAAAGTGTCACACATGTGGTATCGCGGTACTCAGGAGAAGTAGGGAAATGTGTTTTGGGGTGTACTTTTACATATACTCCTTCTCGGTGTGAGAAATTTCTCTGTAAATGACAACTTTTTAAAAAATTTTATACAAAGTTGTCAGTTTACAGAGATATTTCTCTCACCTAACATGGGTATATGTAAAAATACACCCCAAAACACATTGCCCTACTTCTCCTGAGTACGGCGATACCACATGAGTGACACTTTTTTACAGCCTGGGTGCGCAAAGGGGCCCAAATTCAAACAAGTACCTTTATGTTTTACAGGGATGCTCACAATTTAGCCCCACCCAAAATGCCAGAACAGTACAAACACCCCACAAATGAGCCCCATTTTGGAAAGAAGACACCCCAAGGTATTCGCTGAGGGGCATAGTGAGTCCATGAAAAATTGAACTTTTTGTCACAAGTTAGCGGAAAGGGAGACTTTGTGAGAAAAAACAATACAAAATCAATTTCCGCTAACGTGTGCCAAAAAAAAAATCACAGGGCATTTTTATGCATTTGGATTCTCACGCTTTAGGTTCCCTAAAATGCCAGGGCAGTATAAAAACCCCACAAGTGACCCCATTTTGGAAAGAAGACACCCCAAGGTATTCCATGAGGGGCATGTCGAGTTCACAGAATTTTTTTTTTTGGCACAAGTTAGCGGAAATTGATATTTTTTTTATTTTTATTTTTGCTTTTTTATAAAGTCTCATATTCCACTAACTTGTGACAAAAAATAAAATTTTACATGAACTCATTATACCCCTCACGGAATACCTTGGGGTGTCTTCTTTCTAAAATGGGGTCACTTGTGGGGTATTTATACTGCCCTGGCATTTTAGGGGTCTCTAAAGCGTGAGAAGAAGTCTGGAATCTAAATGCGTAAAAATGCCCTGTGAAATCCTAAAGGTACTCATTGGAATTAGGGCCCCTTTGCACACCCAGGCTCCAAAAAAGTGTCACACATGTGGTATCGCGGTACTCAGGAGAAATAGTACAATGTGATTTGGGGTGTACTTTTACATATACCCCTTCTGGGTGTGAGAAATATCTCTGTAAATGACAACTTTTTAATTTTTTTTATACAAAGTTGTCAGTTTACAGAGATATTTCTCTCACCCAACATGGGTATATGTAAAAATACACCCGGAAACACATTGCCCTACTTCTCCTGAGTACGGCGATACCACATGAGTGACACTTTTTGCAGCCTGGAGTGCATAAGGGCCCAAATTCAATGAGTACCTTTAGGTTTTACAGGATGCTCACAATTTAGCCCCACCCAAAATGCCAGAACAGTAAACACACCCCAGAAATGACCCCATTTCGGAAAGTAGACACTCTAAGGTATTCACTGAGGGGCATAGTGAGTCAGTGGGAGACTTTTTTTTTTTTTTGCCAGAAGTTAGCAGAAATGGACAACTTTATTATTATTTTTTTCCTCAGAAAGTGTCATTTTCCGCTAACTTGTGAAAAAATGAAATGATACATGAACTCACCATGCCCCTCCGCGAATACTTTGGGGTGTCTTCTTTCTAAAATGGTGTCATTTGGGGGTATTTATACTATCCTGGCATTCTAGCACCTGAAGAAACATGACAGGTGCTCAGAAAGTCAGAGCTGCTTCAAAGTGCAGAAATTCACTTTTTTGCACCATAGTTTGTAAACGCTATAACTTTTACCCAAACCAATAAATATACACTTATTGGATTTTTTTTTATCAAAGACATGTAGAACAATAAATTTTGTGAAAAGTTTATATAGAAATTTTGTTTTAAAAATTTTACAACAGAAAGTGAAAAATGTCATTTTTTTGCAAAAATTTCGGTCATTTTTGATTAATAGCAAAAAAAGTTAAAATGTCAGCAGCAATGAAATACCACCAAATGAAAGCTCTGTTAGTGAGATGAAAAGGAGGTAAAATTCATTTGGGTGGTAAGTTGCATGACGGAGCAATAAACGTGAAAGTAGTGTAGTGCAGAATTGTAAAAAGTGGCCTGGTCATTAAGGGTGTTTAAAGCTAGGGGGCTGAGGTGGTTAACATGCTTTTTAGGCTGCCCTCGCTCATAATGTTTTAGAAGGTCAGCTCACCTGCACGCCCTCACATATAATGCTTTACAGGGTCAGCTCACCTGCAGCCCCTCATATATAATTATAATATTTAACAGCGTCAGCTCTCCTGCAGGCCCTCGCAATTCATGTTTTTTAGGTTCAGATCCACCTGCAGGCCCTCACATATAATGTTTAACAGCATCAGCTCACCTGCAGGCCCTCGCAATTTATGTTTTTTAGGGTCAGCTCACCTGCAGGCCCTCACATATAATGTTTAACAGGGTCAGCTGCCCTGAAGGCACTCGCAAATGATGTTTTAGATTTGTCAGATGACCTGAAGGCACTTGCAAATGATGTTTTAGAGGGTCAGCTGACCGGAAGGCCATTCCAAATAATGTTTTTGAGGATTAGCACACCTGGAGGCCCTCAGCTACATTCTTTTACTCAGTTTCATCGCGCCCAAGGCCAAAGCCTCTGCGTGCACCATCAGCATCACGGCCACTTTCACGCTCTTACTTGCCACCTTCTTAATATTAATTGTTATATATGTTTTAAGGTATGTCACACGTACAGTAGTGTTGCATTTGTAAGTGTATGCGCCAATAAATTAAAAAAGGTATTTGGGATGCGCACACATAACACAGGAGATGTAGCCCTGATACTGAGTAGCATACACCGTCTACGGATAAAGTACAGTATATATCAGTGATATGTATTAAACACACACACAGTAGATGTGGCACAAATTATTTAAATTTGCGCTATAGACACTGTTTTTGGATGTAGTACAGTATTTGTCACAAAAAGCCACACTATGGACACTAAATTAGGCCCAGATTATTTAATTTTGTGCTACAGACACTGTTTTCGGATGTAGTACAGTATTTGTCAAAGAAAGCCACACACTATGGACACTAAATTAGGCCCAGATTATTTAAATTTGCGCTACAGACACTGTTTTTGGATGTAGTACAGTATATATCACAGAAAGCCACACACTATGGACACTAGATTAGGCCTAGATTATTAAAATTTGCGCTACAGACACTGTTTTCGGATGTAGTGCAGTATTTGTCACAGAAAGCCACACACTATGGACACTAAATTAGGCCCAGATTATTTAATTTTGTGCTACAGACACTGTTTTCGGATGTAGTACAGTATTTGTCAAAGAAAGCCACACACTATGGACACTAGATTAGGCCCAGATTATTTAAATTTGCGCTACAGACACTGTTTTCGGATGTAGTACAGTATTTGTCAAAGAAAGCCATACACTATGGACACTAGATTAGGCCTAGATTATTTAAATTTGCGCTACAGACACTGTTTTCGGTTGTAGTACAGTATTTGTCACAGAAAGCCAGACACTCTGGACACTAGATTAGGCCTAGATTATTTAAATTTGCGCTACAGACAGTGTTTTTGGATGTAGTACAGTATATGTCACAGAAAGCCACACACTATGTACACTAGATTAGGCCTAGATTATTTAAATTTGCGCTACAGACATTGTTTTTGGATGTAGTACAGTATTTGTCACAGAAAGCCAGACACTCTAGACACTAGATGTGGTACAAATTATTTAAATTTGCGCTACAGACACTGTTTTTGGATGTAGTACAATATTTGTCACAGAAAGCCACACAATATGGACACTAGATTAGGCTGAGATTATTTAAATTTACGCTAAAGAAACAATTTTCGGATGGAGTACTGTATATGTCGCAGATATGTATTAAACACACACACTATAAACAATAAATGTGGTGCTGATTATTAGATTTTACGCAAAATGACAGTCTGCGGATGATGTACAGTATATGTCAGCAATAGGTATTAAAGAAAAATATCTTGCTGCTGTCAAACACACTCACAGTAGTACTTAAAAGAACTTTGGGGTCTTTGAAAAGCTTTGGTAGTAAAAACAGCAAATTTCTCTCCCTGCACTATCTGTCCCTTCCTCAGCCGTCCCTAAGACTGATCAATTTAGCACAGGTAAAAATATATTGCTGCTATCAAACACACAGAGTAGTCATTAAAAGGACTTTGGGGTCTTTGAAAAGCTTTCTTAGAATAAGAACTGTGAATTTCGCTCCCTACACTGTCTTTTTCTTCCTAAGCTCTGCTCTCCCTGACTATGACTGATCCGAGCACATGGCATCGGTTGCTATATAACCTCCGATGACGCGTTCCGGCCAGCCAATCACTATAATGCCAGTAGCTAACATGGCTATGGCATTACAGTGAAGGGCATCACTTATCTGCACATTTATTGGCGGCTTAGCAGGTGCCAAACGTGTGGGGAGGAGACTCGAGCATTGCGTTCGTGCACATGGGCTATTCGGCTGAGTACCGCCATGTGCCGAGCATAGCGATGCTCGAGCCGAACCTGTATTCGGCCAAGCATGCTCGCTCATCACCAGTTCTCATGCCTCCCATCTCTGAAATAGTTGGGCAGATTTACTAATCCTGTCTAAAATATAGAGATTATAAACTTAGATAGATACTCCAAAGTTCTCCTCGATAAATTTGGTGCAGCTTTGACTGCTATATCACCTATATGTTGGCTTACTCTGCAACGGAATTTTGTGTCCAAATTTTGGTGAGACCCCTCTTTCCTGCTAGGTCATGCCCACCAGCAAAGTCATTCACTCTCGTAGGGCAAAGTGCAATGGATTTTTCTTTTCACCTTATAAATAGTTATAAAATAAGATGCACCAAATTGTGACAGATATGCACCAAATTACACCTTAATTCTGACCACAATAAAAAATTTTGTCGCATATATTTGTTGATTGCTGCTCTAACACATTTAAGGGATTCTCCATGACTGATCGATTGATGATCTATCCTCATGACATCTTTCTAGATCAGCTGTTTTGCAGTACCTTGAGCATCAGAAACAGGCACCAGAACTACACAGCTCCATTCATTGTGTAGCTACTAGGTCTGGACACTGAAGCAATGCTCCTGTTCAAGTGAACTGGAGCAGTTCTACAGGAACCAGTCCTTGCAGCTACACAGTAGTTGGAGCTTTGAAATTTCATTGCCTGTTTCAGGGGCCAGAACTACTGCACATGATCTGTGGGAAACCTGCTAATATGATATTAATAACCTATCCTAAGTATAGAACCTCTTTAACTAATCAGGTGCACTACAAAAAAAAAAATCTCTGTTCAGTCCTAGTCCACATCAAGAACTGAAAAGAAACAGCTTGTCCATTGAAACTCTATTAGTCTGGGTATCAAAATTCAGATAACACTGTATCTATGCACTTCTAACAATAGATCTGAGTGATGGCCAAACCCAACCAATATAGCTCAGCATACTCTGTCACATCATTGGCCATGAAACTACCTTAATTGTCATCTTGCTTCCAGTCCAGAAGATCATTTGTGATGTCACCAAACAGTTTTATTTAGCACTGCTGCAATGTTATGAGACTGGAGACAGATTTATTGTGGCTGGCACAGGATGAATAACAAAACCAAGACATGAAAGCCTACAACAAAGTAGAAATAAACATGCAAGACAAAAATAATAGAAGTCAAAATCAACCATTTGGCATGCATAAATATCTACAGTAGACTGCTATATATATATGTATGTATGTATGTATGTATGTATGTATGTATATATATATATATATATATATATATATATATTTATTATATATATATATATATATATATATATATATATATATGTGAAATTTCCATTTTACTTCATTGAGATAAATGTACAGATGGAATCAGATCAATCAAAGCAGCTGACATAATAGTGCACACGTTGCATAGCTGGCACTACCTCTATTTTACTTATGATCCAAGGAAAAAGTCCAGTCATTTTAAAAACTGCAATAATCAAGACACCAGATGGCACTTCAAAGAACCATACTGTGCTTAACACGCATGGGCAACGCTGGTTTCAACTTATTCTGTTCTGTATTACAAAGAACAGGGAAGGACAATCATACTCAGTGCATTGAAATCTATTTAGCCTATACACATCTGTTTCCTTCAATTGTATGACACCTTTTAACAAAAACCTATAATGAGCAGAGAGTTCTGAAATATATGACTTCCATGTAAACCTTTGGCAGGTGTTGACCTATGCTCTAGTAGCTAAAGTACACAACTACTTTACAGACCCATGTTGCATTGAAGCTTAAATATTACACAGAAAGCTATAAATCCACACTTTCACCCAGATTTACTAATGTATCTATGGCTAAAATCTCTCTAAAAAGTGGCACAAATTGATGAAAGTTTAGTGCAAGTTGGCACAACTAAGGTTTTTACATTTTTTCCTGACTTGCTCGAAATGAGACGGGCCTAAGATATTTTACAACAAAATTTTGTCACAATTTTACTATAAAATTCTTTCTGACTAGTTGGTATAGAGTCAGAGAAATGTGTTTTTTCCTGCACCAGATTTATCATCCAGCCTGAGCCCCTGTGATAAATCTGGTGCAGATCTAGACAACCTGTCTATGTTTATGTAGTTGAGGAACCAACCCGAAAGGAGGCCATTTTAGTTTTAGTATTCACAAATGGCAATTTGGTATCTGAAATTATTGTAGGGGAAAGCTTAAGATCCAGTGATCACCAGTCAGTGTGGTTTACTATAAGTACAGTGACTGAGTCACTCCACACAAAAACAAAGGTTTTAGATTTTCGAAAAACTGACTTTTCTAATATTAGATCAGTGGTATACAAGTCCTTATCAGACTGGAGCAATTTCAATGGAGTCCAAAAGAAATGGGACTACTTAAAAGTGGCACTATTGAAGACAACAGAAAAGTGCATTGCGCTTGTCAGTAAAAGCAAAAAAAGGAAGAGACCACTGTGGTACTCAGCAGAAGTTGACAAAATCAATAAAAACAAAAGGATGGCATTTAGTAAGTATAAAAACACCCAAAACGAGGATGACAGGGAAAGCTATAAGATTAGGCAGAGAGAGGCCAAGCAAGTTATAACAGCTTCTAAAGCTCAGGCAGAAGAGAAATTAGCTCAGTCAGTGAAAAAAGGTGATAAGACATTCTTCAGATACATGCATGAAAAAAGGAAATTAAAACAAGGAATTACCAAATTAAAAACAAAAGAAGGAAGGTATATGGAAGAGGATAAAGAACTAGCTGACTGCCTCAATGAATGACTACCTCTGTTCAGTTTTTACAAAGGAAATTAAGGAGAAGGACCTCAGTTAGGGAGGAAGACTAATGAATCCTTTGATGTGTCTTTACAGAGGAAGAGGTTCTAAGTCAGCTGTCTAAAATTAATACAAATAAATCACAGGGGCCTGATGGGATACACCCAAAGCTATTAAAAGAGCTTAGAGGTGTACTAGCAAAAGCATTAACAGATTTATTTAACCAATCAATGGTAACAGGAGTCATCCCAGAAGATTGGAAATTAGCAAACGTTGTGCCAATTCACAAGAAAGGTAGTAGAGAGGAATACTATATAGAGGCAACTATAGGCCAGTAAGCCTGACATCAATAGTGGG
Source organism: Bufotes viridis (assembly GCA_033119425.1). Classification (NCBI taxonomy): domain Eukaryota; kingdom Metazoa; phylum Chordata; class Amphibia; order Anura; family Bufonidae; genus Bufotes; species Bufotes viridis. Next base: position 232,977,573 of record CM065589.1, read on the forward strand.
GAAATTAATGGAAACCATACTCAAGAAGAAGATTGTGGGACATCTAAAAACCCATGGTTTGAATGATGAAAAACAGCATGGGTTTACTTTAGGGAGATCATGTCAAACTAATCTTATTGACTTTTTTGATTGGGTGACTAAAATAATAGATGGCGGAGGTGCAGCAGACATCGCTTATCTGGACTTTAGTAAGGCTTTTGATACTGTACCACATAGAAGGCTTATCAATAAACTACAGTTTTTGAGCTTGGGCTCACATATTGTTGAATGAATTAAGCAGTGGCTGAAGGACAAAAAACAAAGGGTTGTAGTCAATATAGTATATTCAGACCATGGTATTGTTACCAGTGAGGTACCTCAGGGATCTGTTCTGGGACCCATATTGTTTAATATCTTTATAAGTGAAATTGCAGAAGGCCTCAATGGTGTGTCTTTTTACTGATGACACAAAGATTTGTAACAGGGTTGATGTTCCTGGAGGGATATACCAAATGTAAAAGTATTTAGGAAAACCAGAGGAATGGTCAAAAATCTGGCAACTAAAATTTATTGTCGATAAGTGCAAGATAATGCATCTGGGGCGTAAAAACCCAAGAGCACAATATAAAATCAGTGATACAGTACTAACCTCAGTATCTGAGGAAAGGGATTTAGGGGTCATTATATCAGACGACCTAAAGGTGGGCAGACAATGGAGTATTGTGTGCAGTACTGGAGACCATATCTGCAGAAGGATATTGAAACTTTTGGAGAGAGTTCAGAGAAGAGCTACTAAACTATTACATGGACTGCAGGACAAAACTTACCAGAAAAGGTTAAAGGACCTTAACATGTATAGCTTGGAAGTAAGAAGAGACAGAGGGGATATAATAGAAACTGTTAAATACATAAAGGGAATCAACACGGTAAAAGAGGAGAGAATATTTAAAAGAAGAAAAACTGCTACAAGAGGACATAGTTTTAAATTAGAGGGGCAAAGGTTTAAAAGTAATATCAGGAAGTATTACTTTACTGAGAGAGTAGTGGACGCATGGAATAGCCTTCCTGCAGAAGTGTTAACTGCAAATACAGTGAAGGAGTTTAAGCATGCATGGGATAGGCATAAGGCCAACCTTCATATAAGATAGGGCCAGGGGCTATTCATAGTATTCAGTATATTGGGCAGACTAGATGGGCCAAATGGTTTTTATCTGCCGACACATTCTATGTTTCTATGCCATCTATGTTTAGGATTGTAAATCTGGGCCTTTATCTTTTTGCCATATTAATTTGTTAAAAAGTGTGTTTGTATAAAGAAATTGTGTTACAGTGCTGTATGCCCTATTACAGAGTATCTCTCCTCCAAGAAAATATCTGCTTATGGAGTCACAGAGTGCCACTGGTCTATAAGATAGCTTTGTTGTGTGCATCAGACCAAATTCTGTATGCATATAGATTTGGATCCAAACAAAAACATTACAAAAAACATTTAAAAACCAGACATAAACCCAATTACTATTTATGAAATCAAAACAAATTAAGAACATTAATTGTACATTAAATGCTATCATACATAGCAAAAATGATAAACTTTATCTGTAAGTTTGGTTGGAGAAATGTCTGAATCTTCCTTGTTTGAACAGTGGCTCAGCCATATGTAATTGATCCTTTAATCTTCTAAATATTAGCTTTCTTTATTACTTCAAACACTGGAAATATTTCATAACTTTAAAGTGAAAAGCAACTTTTATAAGAGGCTCACGTCTACTTTCAGATTAAAATTACAATTTCCATTTTTTTTGCAAAATATCCAGTATATAAATTATAATCATAACAATTAAGTTGGCACAAATAGCTGGCATCTTAATTTGGAGTGAACAAATGAAGTTGCTATTTTTGCTATTAAAGGCTATAAACACCTTCGGGGCAATTATTTTATGACTTTATTTTACTCATTTTGGGCTAAAAATTATTTTTTCAAATTGTCTTTATTAAAAATGTTTAACAGTTTTTATTCTGCAGCCCTCACTTTCAGTATATCTGCAGACCATTGCTTTCTTTTTTACACTGAATCCATCAGGGAGTTATTCTAATGGCTGGATCTGCAGCCCTCATCTCTGAACTTCTAACAGTTCATAAACACTCATTATGATACATTCTTATCAAACTGAGGGCTTAAATGAGTGTTTAGGATCCGTCAGGAGTTCATAAATAAGGGTCACATGTTGAGCAGTCATAACAGCCCCCTGACTGATTCATTGTAAAGCAGATAGAAATAGATACTCTGAAAGTAAAGGCTGTAGAACAAAGACAAATTAAAAAAGATTTTAGCTCAAAATGAGTATAATACAATGATTTAAAAAATTCCACCAAAAGGCGTCTATAGCCTGTAATTATAGTAGGTATGAGTAGGTATAAATGGCATTACACAAGTAAACCTTTTTAGTAAAGAAATAGATAACTTTTTTTCATTATGCAAATAGGCTGGCAACTGCCCTAAAGGTGGATCCTAGCTCTCCTGATTAAGCACCACCCAATGCTAGCCCCTTGACCTTGACTGATAGTTCACTAATCTAACTAGCTAGGTATTCTGCCTGGTATCACATGGTGCATGCACAAGAGTTTGTGGCCTAATGCAAAGATGTGCTAGACCAGTGATGGCAAACCTATGGCACGGGTGCCAGAGGCGGCACTCAGAGCCCTCTCTGTGGGCACCCACACTGTGGAAAAAGTCTATGGTGTACCACTATGCCTTAGACTTTCCCTGCCATTCATCAGCGCAGGGCTCACTATGAACAGCACAGGCAGGGCACTGAATGTAGGCAGCTATTAAAGCTAAATGACAAAGTACATGGAAGATATACTATATCGGACTGTAGTATTCAGGTTAAATTGCCGTGTTGGCACTTTGCTATAAATAAGTGGGTTTTGGGTTGTAATTTGGGCACTTTGCCTCTAAAAGGTTCGTCATCACTGTGCTAGACTATTAGAGCTGTCAATCAATGCTAAGAAGGCAGCATGGGTGGATCTTCATTCCAGAAAGTAAGAGCAGTTTCTAAGGTGGGGACTGTCCTCAAAGCACTTGGCAACTCATTTGCATAATGTATAAAACTTAGCTTTCTCTGTAATAATAAGGCTGTCAGTGGTCACAATTTGGTATAGTTTTACATGTCTTTAAGTAATCTACCCACTGAAATTGACAGTTTAATGACCGCAAAATACTCTACATACTCCTTTTGATTACTACTGCTTATGTTGTTGTTGCAGCCTGCTGCCACTAGAGGGTCAGACCCATCTCCTGTTGCTATGTGACCTATGAATTCTAGTTATGCTTTTGTTCCCATAGGCTAACATGACAATGTATTCCCTAAGTAAGACCTCACCCATGGCCAGATAAACTGACAATATAAAAGAAGGGAAGTAGGCTCTTTTAATGCTTTGGGCTACTGGCAGAAATAGAGGTACAAAACTTAACCTTCCTTTTACCAGGAACTTCTGTGTTCTTCTCCTTTCCTCCTTCCCATTTTCTCACTAAACCTCCCTTTGACACCTTCTATCATGTTTGACCTTTTATTCCTAGTCACCAACTTCTTCCAGGTCCAGTTCATTTGAAACTTAGTTTTCTAAAAACATTTGAATATGCTGTGTTATAGACTTGCTCTTTTCACATCATAGATATGTGTGTTTGAATATTTCCTCTATTGCCTCTGTGAACATTTGGCCAGCTGTGATGACAAATTGAATATACATGCTACTGTGCAAATATTCGACTGCTAATGGACCTTAATTTAGAACTGGCAATGCGAGCCAGTGGACAATGAAGTCAATTTTTTGTGTCTCTAAGCAAGTGTAAGCAATCAATGAGATTGAAAGGGCCACTCAAAAATGTCATGGTCTTTGGAGGAATGATTCTTCTATTTGATCTGTCACCGGAACTTTCATAAAAATGACACTTCTCTAACATAATATTCTTTGATGATAAACTAGATTAACTTCCCCTGTACAAGTGAAAGGCCACCTGTTGCCAGAATGCCCATATTCCTCGTTGGCTGTCTTGTAGCTGTCATCACTTCACTGCAATCTGCACCCAACATGCTGGAATATAATGAATATGTCAGGACTTGGAGGTCAGCCATCAAAGTACATGAAACTTGGCTTGCATACAGTGTTAGCATGGAGGACTCGCCTATCATCTTGTGCAAGGGATTTCTGCTCCACTTGATTTGTTTGCATAGGATTTGTTGCTGTTGGATCAAGAGAATATACTCAGAGATTTTTTGACAGCTCATTGAAATATTTTCACTTCAATAATAATACTTGTATAAATCTCTGAGCTGATGCATGTTATAAAACACAGTATAAGTGAGTATATTCTTTCTCTCGTTATCATTTTAATTACAGTCTTAAAAGGCTGATGAAGAATGGGTTGTACAGACGGAGATGATCGTTTTTTTTGGATTTGACATCCTGCTTATCATTAGAATTTACTTCCATTGAGTCATGGCTAATATTGATTGCCAACAAATAATCTCATAGTTTTTCCTGGATTTTTTTTTTAATGTTCAGAACTATTATTTGGTTCTTAGCAAAATTTTTACATTTTGGACATCTGTTGGATATTATATTCTTGAGCTAGTCTTGCTGCATAAATGCCTGTAAAACATAACTTTTAATCCACAAATTAAGACCAATATATATAAAAAACTACAGTGGTCAACAAGAAATGAAACAAATCATAGTGTTATAACAAACCTACTGGGCCACATTGCCTCATACCATACGATAACCCACAAAGACTCATGAGTCATGGCTCAATCACTGTTTAAGGCATTCAGTGTTCAATGTGAGCTGTCGTGAGATCAAACTAACCCTGGGGTTGTCCTAACCTGGTCCCTGGTAGAGTAATCACCCTTAAAGTGGCAACCATACAAAGCGTACCCTAATGCCCCAGCCTCTGCGCCCGGGGCACGTGCCCCGTCTCCCCCCCCCCTCCCTTGCTACGACCCTGAACAAGTGTGAGGCAACCAAAGCTTGTATATTCCTGGAATATACCTGCTGCTGGCTCCTCCATACGATTCCAATCATGGTGTTTCCAAAGACACCCGAAAGGTATTCCGTGAGGGGAATATGAGACTTTGTAAAAAAAAAAAAAAGGTACTCATTGGAATTTGGGCCCCTTTGCGCATCTTGGCTGCAAATAAGTGTCACACATGTGGCATCGCTGTACTCAGGAGAAGTAGGGCAATGTGTTTTGGGGTGTATTTTTACATATACCCATGCTGGGTGAGAGAAATATCTCTGTAAATGACAACTTTTTAAAAATTTTTATACAAAGTTGTCAATTTACAGAGATATTTCTCTCACCCAGCATGGGTATATGTAAAAATACACCCCAAAACACATTGCCCTACTTCTCCTGAGTACGGCGATACCACATGTGTGCCACTTTTTTTCAGCCTAGGTGCGTAAAGGGGCGTAAAGTCCAACGAGTACCTTTAGGCTTTACAGGGTTGCTCACAATTTAGCCCCACCCAAAATGCGAGAACAGTAAACACACCCCACAAATGACCCCATTTCGGAAAATAGACACCCCAAGGTATTCACTGAGGGGCATAGTGAGTCTGTGGGAGATTTTTTATTTTTTTTCCTAGAAGTTAGCAGAAATGGAAACTTTATTATTATTTTTTTTCCTCAGAAAGTGTAATTTTCTGCTAACTTGTGAAAAAAAAATTAAATGATACATGAACTCACCATGCCCCTCTGCGAATACTTTGGGGTGTCTTCGTTCTAAAATGTTGTCATTTGGGGGGTATTTATACTATCCTGGTATTCTAGCACCTGAATAAACATGACAGGTGCTCAGAAAATCAGAGCTGCTTCAAAATGCGGAAATTCACTTTTTTGTACCATAGTTTGTAAACGCTATAACTTTTGCGCAAACCAATAAATATACACTTATTGGATTTTTTGAACAATTTTACCAGAAAAAGTTAAAAATACACTTTTTTTGAGAAAATTGCGGTCTTTTTTTATTAATATCAGAAAAATTAAAAATCTCAGCAGCAATCAAATATCACCAAAAGAAAGCTGGTAAAATTAATTTGGGTACCAAGTTGCATGACCGAGCAATAAACCGTTAAAGTTGTGAAGTGCCGATTTGTAAAAAAGGGCCTGGTCAATAGGGGGGTATAAATCTGTGGTCCTTAAGTGGTTAATATACACTCACCTAAAGAATTATTAGGAACACCATACTAATACGGTGTTGTACCCCCTTTTGCCTTCAGAACTGCCTTAATTCTACGTGGCATTGATTCAACAATGTGCTGATAGCATTCTTTAGAAATGTTGGCCCATATTGATAGGATTGCATCTTGCAGTTGATGGAGATTTGAGGGATGCACATCCAGGGCACGAAGCCCGCGTTCCACCACATCCCAAATATGCTCTATTGGGTTGAGATCTGGTGACTGTGGGGGCCATTTTAGTACGGTGAACTCATGGTCATGTTCAAGAAACCAAGTTGAAATGATTGGAGCTTTGTGACATGGTGCATTATCCTGCTGGAAGTAGCCATCAGAGGATGGGTACACGGTGGACATGAAGGGATGGACATGGTCAGAAACAATGCTCAGGTAGCCCGTGGTATTTAAACGATGGCCAATTGGTACTAAGGGGCCTAAAGTGTGCCCAGAAAACATCCCCCACACCATTACACCACCACAACCAGCCTGCACAGTGGTAACAAGGCATGATAGATACATGTTCTCATTCTGTTTATGCCAAATTCGGACTCTACCATTTGAATGTCTCAACAGAAATCGAGACTCATCAGACCAGGCAACATTTTTCCAGTCTTCAACAGTCCAATTTTGGTGAGCTCGTGCAAATTGTAGCCTCTTTTTCCTATTTGTAGTGGAGATGAGTGGTACCCGGTGGGGTCTTCTGCTTTTGTAGCCCATCCGCCTCATGGTTGTGCGTGTTGTGGCTTCACAAATGCTTTGCTGCATACCTCGGATGTAACGAGCGGTTATTTCAGTCAACGTTGCTCTTCTATCAGCTTGAATCAGTCGGTCCATTCTCCTCTGACTTCTAGCATCAACAAGGCATTTTCGCCCACAGGACTGCCGCATACTGGATGTTTTTCCCTTTTCACACCATTCTTTGTAAACCCTAGAAATGGTTGTGCGTGAAAATCCCAGTAACTGAGCAGTTTGTGAAATACTCAGACCAGCCCGTCTGGCACCGACAACCATGCCACGCTCAAAATTGCTTAAATCACCTTTCTTTCCCATTCTGACATTTTGTTTGGAGTTCAGGAGGTTGTCTTGACCAGGACCACACCCCGAAATGCATTGAAGCAACTGCCATGTGATTGGTTGACTAGATAATTGCATTAATGAGAAGGAGAACAGGTGTTCCTAATAATTCTTTAGGTGAGTGTACACATGCAAAGAGTTGGACTATATTTTAGTCACAGGAAAGAAGTCACAACACTTTTCTGGCTGTATTTTTTGGCAGAAAACTTGTTCCACTGGATTAGAAATGTGAAAATGTAATGGCAGTTAACAGCAATTTTGTTCTAATATTCTAATATGTGTATCCTGACATTACTTGCATATAAAAAGCATCCAGAACAGTACTTCACTCATTAAATTACAGCTGCATTAGGCCCCTTGCAGTCGAGCATGAGCGGATTAGGTCCGGATGCGTTGCGGATGCGCTCAGTGAAACATGCTCAATTTCGCAAGCAAGTACATTCAGTTTTGTTTAAGATCGCGTTCAGTTTTTATCGTGCAGGTATAATGCGATTTATTGCGTTTTGCACGCGTGAGATAAAAAACTGAATGTTTACAAACAACATCTCTTAGACACTAGAGATGAGCCAATTTTTCCAGAAAAATTTGATTCCATCTGAATATATTCGCGGTGAATTACGCTAAAAAACGTCTGTTTCCTGGCTGGTGAGAGCCTTTATAGTGGTATAGAACACTCTGCCTTGCAGTAACATGCATAGGGAGTCTGCTTTGGTAGTTAAATAATACTTTGAGTCCGTATGACATGCAGATGACAGGCGTCGCTCTTTGAATTACTGCATACTTCACTTATTTGGGCAGTCACGGGGCCAAAACTGACCAAATAACTCAAGTATCAACAGCCTTACAGGTAGATGTTAGCGTCAAGAAGAAGCGCACTCCTTTTACACCCTCGTCAGCTGATTCCACATAGATGTCTACAGAACCTATTCTATTAAACACTTATACAAGTAGAGCCCCCTGACAGAGAGGATAGGGTGTCAGCAGTAAGTTTGTGTTGACGTCACTGATTAATTTTTCCCATTCTCTGATCCATCAGAACATTTACCCAGAAAAAACGGATCCTGTCTGTGGAGCATACGCCTTCACTCGGTCAGCATTTGCTCAATAATCGATCAGTATTGGTAAAGGCAAAAAAAAACAGAGTGGATCTAAAACAGAGATGACACATGAATGGAATATTTGCATGTCTTTTGTGTTTTGTACCCACTCCTGCTTTTGGCTACCAAATCATTAGCCAATTCTGATGGGACCATACAGGCCTTAAAGTTGCTACACAGACAGGATCAGTTGTGCGTCTCGTTTTTCCTTACTTCTGACAGATCAAAAGAAGTGTCAAACAAATGATGATGTCAGCCAGGCCGAAAGCCAAAATAGTGGACCGGTCATGAATTGGGGAGGGTGGGAACAGCATGAGAAGTCCACAGAGTGGCCCTATGACATACTGGTGAGGTGGAAGCAGCATTAGGAGACCGCAGAGTGGCCCAATGACAGGGTCTGGTGGTGGAAGCAGCATGAGGAGACCACAGAAAGGCCCAATGACAGGGTCTGGTGGTGGAAGCAGTATGAGGAGACCACAGAGCGGCACAATGACAAAACCTGGAAGTGGCGGCAGTATGAAGAGGCCATGGAGAGGCACACTGAGCCAGTCTGCAGGAGGAGGCAGCATGAGGAGACCACAGAGCGGCACAATGACAGAGTCTGGAGGTGGCAGCAGCATGAGAAGACCACAGAGCGGCACAATGACAAAGTCTGGAGGTGGCAGGAGCATGAGGAGACCACTGAGTGGCACAATGACATAGTCTGGAGTTGGCAGCAGCATGAGGAGACCACAAAGCGGGACAATGACAGAGTATGGAGGTTGCAGAAGCATGAGGAAACCACAGACCGGCACAATGACAGAGTCTGGAGGTGGCAGCAGCATGAGGAGACGACAGAGTGGCACAATGACAGAGTCTGGAGGTGGCAGCAGCATGAGGAGAGAACAAAGCGGCACAATGACAGAGTCTGGAGGTGGATGAAGCATGAGGAGACCACAGAGCGGCACAATGACAGATTCTGGAGGTGGCAGCAGCATAAGGCTACCACAGAGTGGAACAATGACAGCGTCTGGAGGTGGCAGCAGCATGAGGATACCAAAGAACGGCACAATTACATAGTCTGGAGGTGGCGACAGCAGGAGTAGGCCACAGAGTTGCACCATGACAGAGTCTGGAGGTGACAGCAGCATGAGGAGACCACAAAGCGGCACAATGACAAAGACTGGAGGTTGCGGCAGCATGAGTAGGCCACTGAGCGGCACAATGACAGAGTCTGGAGGTGGCAGCAGTATGAGGAGACGACAAAGTGGCACAATGACATAGTCTGAAGGTGACGGCAGCATGAGTAGGCCACAGAGTTGCACAATGACAGGGTCTGGAGGTGGCAGCAGCCTGAGGAGACCAAAATAAATGATGATGTCAGCCAGGCCGAAAGCCAAAATAGTGGACCAGTCATGAAGTGGGGAGAGTGAGAACAGCATGAGAAGGTTGCAGCAGCATGAGTAGGCCACAGAGCGGCACAATGACAGAGTCTGAAGGTGGCAGCAGTATGAGGAGACCACTGAGCAGCACAATGACATAGTCTGAAGGGGGCGGCAGCATGAGTAGGCCACAGAGTTGCACAACGACAGGGTCTGAAGGTGGCGGCAGCATGAGGAGACCACAGAGCGGCACAATGACAAAGTCTGGAGGTGGAGTCAGCATCAGGAGACTACAGAGCGGCACAATGACAGAGTCTGGAGGTGGCGGCAGCATGAGGAGACCACAGAGCGGCACAATGACAAAGTCTGGAGGTGGCAGAAGCAGAAGTATGAGGAGACCACATAGTGGCACAATGACATAGTCTGAAGGTGGCGGCAGCATGCGTAAGCCACAGAGTTGCACAATGACAAAGTCTGGAGGTGGCGGCAGCATGAGGAGACCACAGAGCGGCACAGTGACAGAGTCTGGAGGAGGCGGCAGCATGAGTAGTCCACAGAGCGGCACAATGACAAAGTCTGAAGGTGGCGGCATCATGAGGAGACCACAGAGCGGCACAGTGACAGAGTCTGGAGGAGGCGGCAGTATGAGGAGACCACAGAGTGCTACAATGAGTCTTGAGATGGCGTGCAGTGCACTGAGAATTTCAAGTGAAAAAACAGGAAAATCCAGCTTCTTAAAAGTTGCAATTTTATTCCATCAGGTTAAAATCTTCAGTACAGGAAATGGACTCAACGAACAACGCGTTTCAGACCTTAAAAAACATTGCGGTCCTTACTCATGAAGACCATTGAGCTGAATGTTTTCCTGTATATACCATGCACCCTCCAATCAACCGACTGGAATCGGTCACATGGCTCACAGGTGTCAACCTCAGCCCAATTAGTTGAGCGGAGAAAAACCACCACCACCCAGGAAGGAAAATTTAACCCTTACTGGTAATGACATACAAAAAACACCAAAAAAAAAAAGTCAATACTAAAAACATATAAGTTTCTTAACGAAGGAAGTGGTTTTCAATATTGTAAGATTAAATCATACTTTTTGTTGAGACCATCAGATATGCAAGTTTTTAATTCATGTATCCAGAACAATTCTTAACTGAAAAGTTTTTTCTTGTGGTCCCCGCCCCTGCTCGGCAAAAAAAAACCTCTCCACTCCTTGAACAGTAAGGCAGGATACATCTCCATAATGCACAATTGCAAAATGGAGACTGGCTGCGGATACATTCCGTGTTTTATAATGTGGTATGTCCGAGATATGTTTACGGATTCTCACTTTAATCGCATTACTCGTACATCCCACATACTGCAAGTTGCAGGCTGTACATGTAATTAGATATACCGCGTACGTAGTGTTGCAATTAAGATAACACTTCAGATCAAATGTCAATTGCCTAGAAGTGGAGAAAAAGGTTTTACTGACCACCATATGTTTACAACAAATACATTGTTTGTGCCCACATTTGTAATTGCCCTTTTGACTGAGTAGGTTTTATTTTTGGAGTATTCCTATACAGGCTTGGACTCAGCATTTGACCCAGGGTTGGGGCCCTTTTCGCTATACAGCTTACTCCCTCCTCCACAATGGGAGCACAGTCCTGATCAAAACTCAGAACAGGGAGATGGCGTTTAACCTCTTTAGGATGCAGGGTATACATGTACGCACTTGTGTCCTGGTACTTAAGGACCCAGGGCGTACATGTACACCCTGCGAATATCCGATCACCGCTACGCACGTGGCGGTGATCGGACCAAGATGCCTGTCTGTGACTGCGGGGATTAGAGACAAAAAAATGCCCCAAACTTATAAATTTTACCCCCCCCCCCTGCACCCCGCCATGTTTGTGTCCCCCCGGGCAGTGCAGGGGGGGAGGATTGCGGGCGGTGCTGCGGGTGGGAGGCGCGGGAGGCTCCTTTCAAATGCTTTCCCTGGTGTCTAGTGGGTATAGCAGGGGGTCAGCACATTGCTGACCCCCTGCTATAAACTGCTGACATCTGTGCTGCAGATGTCAGCAGTTTAACCCCTTCCATGCCGCGGTCCGTACGGACCACTCTATGGAAGGTGTTAACAGGGAGGGAGCTCCCTCTCCCATCGGGGGGCTGCTGTGCCTTTGCAGCCCCCCGACAGGATGGGATAGCAGAGGGAGGGAGCTCCCCTTCCTCCCCATCCATCACCCGCTGCTCTGTTATGGCAGCGGGTGATGGTTACCTTGGCAGCAGGACGCTTTCAGAAGCGTCCTGCTTGCCATGGTACTGAAACTCTGAATAGGCTCTTGCTAAAGGCAAAAGCCTATTCAGACTTTGTAAAGTAAAAAATACAGTAAGTACACTATATAAAGTACTTACTGTATTATATAGACACCAGATCCACTGGATCTACAAGAACCAAGTGGGTCTGGGTCAAAAAAAAAAAGTCAAAAAATATTACCAATAAAACAGGACAATCTCCCAAAAAAATAAAAAAATATGGCTCTCAGACTATGGAGACACTAAAACATAATTTTTTTTTTCTAAAATGCTATTATTGTGTTAAAGTAAAATAAATAAATAAAAAGTATACATATTAGGTATTGCCGCGTCCATAAAAACCTGTTCTATAAAAATTTCACATTATCTAACCCCTCAGGTAAATATCGTTAAAAAAATAAAATAAAAACAATGTAAAAAAAAAACATTTTTGTCACCTCACATCTCAAAACCTGTAATAGCAAGCGATCAAAAAGTTATATGCACCCAAAAATAGTGCCAATCAAACCATCATCTCATCCTGCAAAAAATGATACCCAACATAGGACAATCACCCCAAAAAAATAAAATAAATATGGCTCTCAGACAATGGAGACACTAAAACATGATTTGTTTTGTTTTAAAAAAAGATAATATTGTGTAAAACTTAAATAAATAAATAAAAAGTATACATATTTTGTATCGGCGCGTCCGTCGCAACCTGCTCTATAAAAATAACACATGACCAAACCCCTCAGGTGAACACAAAAAAAAAAAAATATGGTGTCAAAAGCCATTTTTGTCACCTTACATCACAAAAAGTGTAATTTCAAGCGACCAAAATGTAATATGCACCCCAAGATAGTTCCAATCAAACTGACATCTCATCCTGCAAAAAATGAGCCCAAAAAATAAAAATAAAATATGGCTTTCAGAAGGTGAAGACACTAAAAAATAATTTTTTTCAAAAATGCTTTATTATGTAAAACTAAAACAAAACCCCCCAAAAAGTAGTCATATGTGGTATTGCCGTATCCGTAGCAACCTGCTCTATAGAAATAGCACACAATCTAACCTGTCAGTTCAACAATGTAAATAACAAAAAATAAAAAACGGTCCGAAAATGGCTATTTTTGGCTAACTCAATATATATTGCCCCAATTCTCTAGTTTGCAGAAACACCCCATATGTGGTTGTAAATTGCTGTATGGCCAAATGGCAGGGCGTAGAAGGAAGGGAACGCCATATGGTTTTTGGAAGGCAGATTTTGCTGGACTGGTTTTTTGACACCATGCACCCCTACAGTGGAAACTCCAAAAAAGTGACCCTATTTTGGAAAGTACGGGATAAGGTGGCAGTTTTGTTTGTATTATTTTAGGGTAAATATGATTTTTGGTTGCTCTATCTTACACTTTTTTTGAGACAAGGTAACAAATTCTGAAATTTCATCTCCATTTGCCAATAACTCTTGTGGAACACCCAAAGGGTTAACAAAGTTTGTAAAATCGGTTTTGAATACCTTCAGGGGTGTAGTTTCTTAGATGGAGTCACTTTTTTGGAGTTTATACTCTAGGGGTGCATCGGGGGCTTCAAATAGGACATGGTGTAAAAAATCCAGTCCAGCAAAATCCACCTTCCAAAAACCTTCAACGCCCTGCCGTTTGGCCATACAGCAGTTTACGACCACATATGGGGTGTTTCTACAAACTACAGAATAGGGGCAATAAATATTGAGTTTTCTTTGGCTGTTAACCCTTGCTTTGTTACTGGAAAAAATGAATTCAAATGGAAAATTTTCCAAAAAATCAAAATTCTGAAATTTTATCTCCATTTGCCATTAACTCTTGTGGAAAACCTAAAGGGTTAATGACATTTGTAAAATCAGTTTTGAATACCTTGAGGGGTGTAGTTTCTAGAATGGAGTCATTTTTGGGTGGTTTCTATTATGTAAGCCTCACAAAGTGACTTCAGACCTGAACTGGTCCCTAAAAAGTGGGTTTTTGAAAGATTTGCTTCTAAACTTCTAAGCCTTGTTATGTCCCCAAAAAATAAAATGGCATTCCCAAAATGATCGATACATGAAGTAGACATATGGGGAATGTAAATAAATAACTTTTTTTGGCGGTATTACTATGTATTATAGAAGTAGAGAAATTGAAACTTGGAAAATTGCAAATTTTTGGTAAATTTGATATTTTTTTATAAATAAAAATGACATTTTTCGACTTCATTTTACCTCTGTCATGAAGTACAATATGTGACGAAAAAACAATGGAATGGCCTGAATAAGAAAAAGCATTTAAAGTTATCATCACATAAATGAAACTGATCATATTTGCAAACAATGGCCGAGTCTTTAAGGTGAAATAGGGCCGAGTCCTTAAGGGGTAAATGATCTTACATATTAAATTATATTCCCTACTATACTGGGTTACAAAGGGAACCTGTTTGCTTTCTTTTACATTATTTCTTCCATGTTCTCTTTTATTATGACTAGTAGGGAAAACCAGAGAATTCCTATTCATAGAATGTACTTGCGTTATTGACTGTTTAATTAACCCTCTTGAGTATTGTCTCTGGGTAAGCCTCTCACATATACTATCTGCTTCACTAATGAATGATATTTCCTTTTTTAGGGAAGCAGATAGTATATGTGAGAGGCTTACCCAGAGAATATAGAACATGCTGCGATTTACGCAACGCAAAAGTGATGCTTGAAAAACATCGCTCATGTACACAGCCCCATTGAAATGAAAGGGTCTGGATTCCATGCGGGCGCAATGAGTTCTCATCATGCATTGCACCCGCACGGAATACTTGCTCATCTGCAAGGGGCCTTACTCTATACAAATCTCCATTCCAAGAAGTCCCCTCAGTGAATTGAGCCTCAGGAGATATATTCAGTTTCTTGGGAATGCCTGCAATGCTGTGGTGACCAGTGGCCTACATAGAATGGCCTTCAGTTATTGAAATCTTTCTTAGTCTACTAATTCTCTGTAGAATCTAATAAAACTCTAAAAGAAAAGCGATATAAAAGAACATTCCTATCTAAAGTATACACTGCAAATATTTGAACTGTGGGTACTGACATTCATCAATTTAAGTTGTGTCATGGTTACCACAATTCACTTGAAGTGTAATTTAGTCAGCCATTCCTTCACCTCAAAAACTGTCAGCCAAAAAGACTATGGTAGAGAAAAGATGATGGAAAAAAAGCTACAGGATTGAGGAATTCAGAGAAAATACCACAGTTTTATATGTACAATTACTATTCGATACAATATGACAAATCTCATCCTAAGGCTAGTTTTACACTTCCGTTTATTGGATCTGGCAGAGAACAGCCTGTAGGAGTTCACTGGATCTGACCTAGTTGAATACTGCTGTTCACTGCCAGACCCCATTGATAGTAATGGGATCCGGATGGTTTCTGGCATGAGTGCCAGGTTACAACTGGACAAAAGCTGCTGCATGCCAAAACCTAGCCAGATCTCCACTGGATCCCATTATAATCAATGGGGTCTGGCGATAAATAACAGTACCCAGCTGCACCAGATCCTATGAAATCCAGCAGACTTATCTTTGCCAAAACATCCTGCGGGATCTAATAAATGCAAATGTGAAACTGGCTTTACTTATTTGTAATGGAGGGTAATTGTTTGTGCTCAATAACAAACATGCTTTTGGTTCTAAATAAACTATTTGTTAAGAGAGTCCACATCACAAAACTATTTTCAATGAAAAGATACTCCAAATACTTATAAAGACATTTACAACTTAAGTTTAGCATCAATATATTGCTTGAGTCCACTCCCTCTGTAACCACTTACATGCCGCTAGAGCTATTGCAAGCGGCATTTAAGGGGTTAATCAACGCTCCTGCGGCTCTGGGCCATTAGAGCAGGAGCGTGGCTCTAATGTAATATTGATGGTCACTAAGGGGTTAAAAATAGTTACACAGTAATTAAGAATATTTATAGTCAGTGTTGGATTAGCATGATTAGGGACCACCAGTAAAATGAATTCTGGTGGCCCACTATATAGCTATATGCAAATATCACCTGACCCCTGTTCTTAAGTCTTTAAAACTTACACTTATTTTCACTAGTAGCTAGTGATGAGCGGGAGGTGCCATATTTGATTTAGCGATATTTTGCGAATATTCGATTAAATATTTGTCATATATTCGTCGAAATCGAATATTCATCATTCTTCTATTTTTCACGATTAATATGCGATTTAATTATTCGCGTATTGCGAATTGAACTTTGAACGGGGTATAAAGTCAACTTTCCTATTGGTTGGCTATCTAGAATTAACGAATAGAACGAATATAGCTCTATATTCTCTATATTGGTTAATTCTAGCAAGCCAACCAATAGGGAACTTGACTGTACACAGCTCTAAGTTGGATGCGCAATGTGAAAATATTACTTTACCTTATTCTATTTATTGCCAAAAATAAGCAAAATTATATTTTCGCATTGCGCATCCAACTTAGAGCTGGGTACAGACAACATTCCTATTCGGTTGGCTTGATAGAATTAACTAATATAGAGAATATAGCGCTATATTCGTATGTGTCATATCCGTTAATTTCTTCCAAACCAAACAATAGTAAAGTAAGTTGCATATACCCCGCTCTAAGTTAGATGCACAATGCGACTAATATTACTTAATATTCTCGCATTGCGCATGCAACTTAGAGCTGTGTATAGGTAAGTTTACTTGGCTTGCTAGAATTACCGAAGATAACAAATACGAATATAGGGCTATGTTCTCTATCTCCGTTAATTCTAGCAAGCCAACCAATAGGAAAGTTATAGCCCGTTCAAAGTGTCATTCGCAGTACGCTAATATTACATAATGTAATATTTGCGTGCTGCAAATGACACTTTGAACGGGCTATAACTTTCCCATTGGTTGGCTTGCTAGAATTAACGAAGATAGAGAACATAGCGCTATATTCTCTATCTTCATTAACGGTATCTTATTCTTGGGTTCAGATTGAAAAAAAAATATATGAATATTCGATTTTACGACTATAAATCACTATATTCTAAATATTCGCGAATTAGCGAAGTCCTGATATTCGTAAAAAAAAAATTGCTATTCGAATATTCGCGCTCAACACTACTTGTAGCCTGCTGCCTAGCCTGTGCTTCAGACTGTTCTGTCCTGGAGACCATGTCTCTATGACAATAGGTCATCTCATCCAAAAAATGTATAGTAGAGATGAGTGAACTTTTTAAAATTCAGTAAATATAAATGAAGATATTGCGCTTATAAGGGCCTTGCTACTTATTATGCGTTCGATACCAATCACTACTCAATACCACACTCGCTATGTCACTCCCTTTCATGAAATATACAACATTACCGAGGGTGTATTATAACTGTGTTAAATATATGTCCCAGGCGATGCGTATTGACACTGACTAGCTGTTCAGTATTTAAAGTTCAGTGCCTACCTTATGTCCTCGTTGCTTTGGGACAATTTAGATGCCGCCTCTTGCGATGTAGTGATTGCGGGATTACGGTCAGGTTTCAATCTTGGTACAGCGTTCTTAGTGTGTGGAGCGTGCCCCGGCCGGCAGCACTAGCTCCAAAAATGGCTCCCCTAAGTTAGCGCTCACGTTGGAGCGAGTGACGTCACTCTGGGAGCTTACGGGGTGTAGCTGGAGACAAAACAGTACACTCTCTATCCTACGCGTTTCAAGCGGTAAGCGCCGCTCTTCGTCAGGGATAAAATTCGATTAAAATTCGTCTGGTGTCTGATTTTTTTTCAAAATATTTGATTTGTATCAGAATCGATTCTACACAAATCAAATTTGCTTCAATTGGCCTGAAAATTGGTATATGACACTCTGAGGCCTCCTAGGGCTCAGATTTTTGTAAATTGTTTCTTTATCTCTTTTTTATTTATTTTTTCTTCAATAAATGTTGGCTCTTTTTCTCCTCCCTTGAATGCAATGACAGCAATAACAAATAATGTCAGAATGACATTGACATATATAGCTATGGGTTTAAAAACACATTGTGCCATCACATGTGTTATGCCTTTTCATATTAGTAAGTGTTCCAATGTGAACACTGATGTGTGCAGTGAAGTCCCGGGGAATAATTCAAACAGGTGTGTTTGCACCGGGAGCGTGTCACCAAGGTGCCCGGCCTTGGTGGAGTAAAGGCCCTAGATTAGGTGGCCACTAAAATAGCTGGTGGACACAAATATAGTTAGTTTAGCTGGTTTCAGCTAGTCCGGGGCAGGCTTTTACTGGGAACAGGCAATGTACTGGGTGGGGGCCTGTTCCCCATGCTCCAGTCCGGGATTTAGGGCATGCTCACGTCCAGGGATTACATTTAATCTGGTTGCTGGACTTGGGTGTGTCTCACTCTGGAGAGTGTGCTGACAGAGACCTGGTGAGGTTCTGTCAGTGTGAGCTCAGCAAGGCAAGGCTAAGGTGCCATGAGGCTATGCAATAGCCTGGACTTTGGGGGACTCGGCGATGCAAGGGTCGAAAGGTCAGAGTCGGGAGGACTGCTAGACCACAACCCCCTCCAAAGGTACTGCACTTGTTACAGCCTGAGGCCTGGTGGACTGTATGGCTGGGGTAAGCCGCACCTGGTTCCATGTATGAACACTATTGCATAGCCGAGTAAGGAATACGATGTTTATTATGTTTAGGTAGAGCCCAGACGGGCAGGCTTTTGTTTTATTCCATGCTGTGAATGAAGAGTGTCAAATAAATCACACTGTTTGGACCTGAAACCCAGTGGTTATGAAGATAATTCTAAGAATAACCCCCGAATAAGAGACGATCCCTACATAAGCTTCCCAAAACTTATATTGGAGGCAGATGGTGTTTAAGCACACATAGTGCTATGGGAAAAAACAGTGAATTGATGGGATCAATCACCCAGAAATTATGCCTTAATGGGGGCAGATCCCTGCTCCTGTTTATACACACACACATTAATGTCATAAGAAACAATGGCTTGTTCCGCACAAGCACCCAAAAATTCTGTTTTAACAGGGGCAGAATTCCTACCCATATTTATACCTGCACAAGTTTTAATTGTCAGAAGAAACAGTGGCTTGTTCTGAGCGAACCTGCCATGTTCCTATCATTATCACCTCTTTTCCCTGTATCAGATCCCAGGGACCAATGGCCACTGCCATCCTCTGCACTGGCTCCTAAGGGGCTCACTACAGTGAAAAAGGTGATTATGAAAGAAACCAGGCAGATATTGTTGGACAAATAATGTCTCCCTTTACTTAGTGCAAAAAAAGGATAGCATCACATTCATCAGCAGTTCGCACAAAGTTCAATTTCTCTCCTCCAAGATGATGAAGTATGGTGGCTGGCAATGTGGCAAAGATGACACTCAGAAACTTGCTAGCCAAAGCTGTCTCGCTCTATCTAGATTCCTTTCCCTATGGCTGTACTCTGGCTCCTGTGACTGCAGGTGTCCACTGAATGAGGCAAGCCTCTAGCTTTGCCTGTCCTGACTTTTCATGATGGTGTTTTAATGTGTTTCCCAACACTTTGCAGTGGAGTATTGATGGCTCAGTCGCTTAGTCACTCTTCTGACTCTAATACATCATAGCTTGCAATTCTTTTTTGGCCTAGGACCCTGTAGTCTGCCTGGGGCAATTCTGTCCTCCTAGGAGAGCTGCCTCTGTGGGTCACCTGAGGCAATTATAGAGGAGAAGAAAGGTACTGCTTTGGCACACAATGAGCCAAGATGGCTGGAGGATATTTTCAGAGCTTCTCTTTATTGGAAGTTGAAAATCAATAAATAAAATAAAATAAAAAGTGTTTCAGGGATCTATAAGTCCCCTTTTTCAGGTTATAGTTGCATGCTAGTTCATAGAATTATACGGATATATATTCCCTAAAGGCTCAATGAGGGCTAGTCCTTGTTTCCAGGGATCTTCCCCCTTATGCATAATTAGAATAAACAAAATACAGGTAGAAACACATAAAAAAGGAGATGAGAACCATAGCAAGCATGGATGGATAATGAACAAACATGAATCATGTGCAGATGAAGCAACTTCTGTAAGGACGCTCTGCCATTGCTAGGGGGATGAAAAGTTTCGATCACATGACTGATTAAACAATAGTTGATGTAGAAATCAGTCGGCACTCCGATGCTCGGTAGCGTGGTGCTCGCGTCCCGGAAGAAACTCCACACGAATATAGAACAAAATGACCGGCACTCACCAAATTCAGATTACTTGCTTTTATTGGTTACATAGAGCAAGATAATGTGACTAGTGTTGAGCGCGAATATTCGAAAAGTGAATTTTTTTAGCGAATATCGGCACTTCGCTAATTCGCGAATATTTCGAATATAGCGCTATAAATTCGCTATTTCGAATATTCGTTTTTTTTTTTTTTTTTAGTTATATTTTTTTCTTTCCTACTTCCCAAAAGTAGTTCTTACCTGTCCTGAGGATTCCTGGCTTCCTGGCTGCTCTAGTCAGTGCCCGTTGCCGCTTCTGCCGACTTCCGTGCTCATGTGGAGCGTCCCCATCCATGGGAGAATCTCCATATACTAAAATGTACTGTCGGATTTGAGGAATTACGTTGAAATCGCAATGCGATTAATTCAAGTTATATTAATCGCATTGCGATTACAACTTAGCACTGCTATCTTACATAGGCTAGAATTAACGAATATGGAGTATAGCTATGCACTAGCAGTGCTAAGTTGAAATCGCAATGCGAATACTTTAAGTTAAATTAATCGCATTGCGATTTCAACTTAGCACTGCTGCTATATTCCATATTCGTTAACTTCGTTAATTCTAGCAAGCTGACCCATTATAAACCCAGCTCTAAGTTGAAATCGCAATGCGATTAATATAACTTGAATTAATCGCATTGCGATTTCAACGTAATTCCTCAAATCCGACAGTACATTTTAGTATATGGAGACGTTCCCATGGTGATGGGGACGCTCCATGAGCACAGAAGTTATGGTTGACTTGGTAGAATTAGCGAATAGCGTAATATGACGAATGTATTCGGCCATATTCCTCAAAATGAAGATAACTAAGTATTCTCCATCTTCGCTTTAGCCACCTATTCGCCTCGTCATCGTCAACTTCTGCTTATTCGCTAATTCTAGCAATCAAATCGGAAGGTTGACTTACAGACAGTTGTAGTTAATTCGCTATGCGATTTTTTTTTTTAATACAATAATTATATTACTTGATAAAATTATTATAAGTATTCTATTTATTAAAAAAAATCGCATAGCGAATTTAACACAGCTGTCTCTATAGTCAACCTTCCTATTTGATTGCTAGAATTAGCGAAGTTGACGAATAGGTAGCTAAAATGAAGATGTAGAATACTTCGTTATCTTCGTTTTGAGGAATAGACGAATACATTCGTCATATTCGTCATCCTCGCTAATTCTAGATATGAAACCAATAGGAAAGTAGCCTTAAGTACAAATCGCAATATGCGATTATTTAAATCGCATGTTAATCGCGATAACTAGAAAAAATGACGAATATTCGATTTCGACGAATATGAAACGAATATTCATTCGAATTTTCGCGAATTTCGTCGAAATCGAATATGGCACCTGTTTGAGGAAGGCTCATTACACTGAGCCGAAACGCCGCATCACATTATCTTGCTCTATGTGACCAATAAAAGCAAGTAATCTGAATTTGGTGAGTGCCGGTCCTTTTGATTAAACAATAGGACAGAGGTGTGAGTGTTCTCATGTGATCATATGATCACTAGTTTCCTTGGAGAAAACAGGAAGGCTGGAATACTAAAGAAGAAAGCTGTATTGTCATGTGATATTGAGTCACATGATTGTTGGTTGTCAAGGAGTTGGAATGCTATAAGCACCGTGTCTCTGAGCAGTTCAGTAACGGACCTTACTGAAAGGACTGTTGTCCATTTCAGGTGGGAGAATTACATAAAGTATTGATGCTAATGTGAACTGTGGTTATGAGTGTGGTGAGGGACTGGAAAGGAAAAAGGTAGATGAGGCACATAATAGGTTACATATAAATATGAATGTGGAAACACTAATTGAGACTGGTGGTATGATAATTACTGGGAACAGTTAAATGACATATAAATAAATAATTAGATGGTTAAAGAATATATAAATCAAATGTATTTGATACAGATAGACTGATATTGATTATGGACCGTATGACAACAAAGGATCCATTTTGTTATATTAAAGAATATATTTATCTGAAAAGCCTTATTTAGTTCCTAGGAATTGAAGGTATTAATTTTAAAAATCAAAAACATTTCCCTCCTCTTGATGGTTTACATACTGGTATGGAGATACAGAGGTATTTGTTCAATTGGGATTCATTTAAAGCCTATGTGGCTGCCTTCATGGATTTCCGCAGCATGTTGTGATACACTGTGTTGCTGGAATTTTTTCTTTATGTTCGATCTATGTTTATTGAGTCTTTTCCTTAATGTCTAATTGGTGCAGACAACATATTGAAGGCCACATGGGCATTCCAACAGACAAATAACATGGGTGGAGCCACAGCCCTTACCATTTCAATTATTATGGAAGGCTTGGGATTCGCAAATGGTTGTACAATGCATACATCTAACTAATCCGCATTTGAAGCTTCCGTTTGGTCCCCATTGAGTGGAGAGGAGAGATTTAGGACTAGCCCTTTTTTCTAGAAGAAGTCTTAACTTACTGAAAGCAATACGATTTTGCGATTTTGAAACGTGAATAAGACTTGGATGAGCTGGAATAATTTTACTTAATACAGGATCTTTCATCAGAATGTACCAATACTTTGACAGGGCCTCCTGGACGGTAGTATAGTTGCCACTATAGTTGTTTATGAAATTTAAACCATATGGTGTACTTCCTTCTTTTGGGAGGAAACATTCGACTTGTGTAGGGTTTTCTGCCCTTCTTTTTGCTGCCTTAATTATACTTACAGGGTAACCTTTTTCTTTGAACCTGGTGGTTAGTATCTTACTTTGCTCTACAAAATCATTCTCTAAAGTACAGTTCCATCTAATTAATTTGAACTGACTGAACTGAATATTTACTTCCACTTCTTATAATATGTACTGGAGTTACCTTTATTGGATCAAGATCAAGATATTCAATTGAAGTAGGATTGTGGGAGCCTGTAAGGGTGATACCCCAATCATTATCGTTCAGATGGTTTATGAATTATTTAATGGGATCAGTGTCTCCATCCCAAATGAAGATAAAATCATTAATATATCGACAATAAAGTACTGTATATTTCATCCAATATATGGATTTATGTATGTTTTGTTCCTCAAATCTCCCCATGAAGAGATTCGCAAAACTCTTGAATCTCTTTCCCATTGTGGTTCCCAGAGTTTGTTGGAAAATTTTGTCTTGAAAAGAAAACACATTGTCAGTCAATATAAATCTAATATTGTTAGTAAAAAATTCCCTTTGTTGTGGGGGCATGAGTGGATCTTCATACCTTCGATCCCTAATTCACGGGAGATGTTGGAATACAAGGTGGATACATCGAGTGTCAGCCAGCAATAAGTTTCTTTCCATTTATTTTTTCTCAAACGTTATTGCCTTTCTTTGTTCCTTCATTCCTTCCTTCCTTCCTCCTGCCTTTAATACTATAACCTGAGGCAATTATGTCCTCCTGGGTGAGCCACCTCTGTGGTTCACCTGGCCTGGAGCTTACATTCTCCATCACTCCTCACTCTACTTTGTACAACTCTAGACTGACTCTAACTAGCTCAGTCCAACCCTTGGCAGGTAGTGAGACTAACCATCTCCTACCAAGAGGGAAGGAATGGAATGATAAATTCCATTCCTTTTACCAAACATTGCCAACTGTACCCCATCTGCAGGTGTACAAAGTGTATTATATGTCAGTACATTCACATTGCATATAAAACAGTAAAGAATTGCAGATACCATAGTAGTACCGTCAGGTCTGGGGTATTACATTTGCAGCCATATGCAACGCATTTAAAAACACACCACAGGTATAAAAATGGCATCATTGCAGTATTGTTTTTTCTTTAACTACCTGTTATCTTGCAGTAATATGTAACACGTTTAATAACATGGGAATAATGCAATGAAATGTTTTTTAGAGGAAAAACAAAAATGCGCAATTGTATAGTGTTTACAGCAAAATGCTATTCGGGTGCTGCTAGCAATAAAGCCAATGAACTGATTTTTTATTTTATTTTAAAGCTGTCTGTTCATATGCAGGAAAAACTGTGTTTCGTAGGGGTTTTTATAATGCAGAACTAGCTGTCAACACACAACTGGATGAAAACCAATTCCCTAATCAAATTCCCTAAAATCTACTCGACAATATTTTCTTACTCTCCCTACAATCTGTTTATATTTTCCCTATCACACTACATTAATAGCTTGTGTCTGTGATTGCTTTTTGTCAGAAACTACCACATGACACCCTTCCAATATCAAAAGCTTAACATACAAAATGCTGTTCTATGACATTCCCCACAAAGGACCTTCCTAAATTCTGCCCCAGAATGGCTGACCCCAGCTGTCTGTCAGCCTCTGAGCCAATCAACCACTCCCCCTACTTTCTCCCAGTGCAATGTAATCCTTCATCTTATTCCTCCCTCATGATTTTTCCTACCAATATTCACAGTAAAATGCTGCTGGACGCCATTTTTTGGAGAAACTTTGGATTTGTTTTGCAGACAAATGTTTGTGAAAGTCGGAACATATCCGATTAGTTTAGAATCAATTTGCTCATCTCTAATGTACATTAATAAATTGGGTAGTTTGTTAAATAATCTACCCAGTTTTTCATATGAGTGCACAGATGTGTACACTGAAAATCTCTAGCTAAAGCAGCCAATCTACTGTCTCTTGTACCACTTATGCAAGGGGTGGGGGGACTAGGGGACTGTACTATAAAGTATATAAACAAAATTATACAATAATTTATTTGAGATATAGGTAATAAAGCATCATTATTATGGTATTATCCACTATCCTGTGGATAGTGGATAACTTGTACCTACCGGAGTACACCCCTTTTTTTTTGTAAAACATTGCGTGTTTATTGCCACCTAATGAAAAAAACAATAATGCAAAAATGTTACCAGAAATGTATACACATTGTTTTGACTCACAGGACAGTGGGAAAATGATGGGGACTAGAAATGCCTCTAGTCTTGAAAATGGGTTATTAGAGCAATAACGCAATCCGGATAAATGTACTTTAATGTCTCATTTCACATTTCCCAAATTATGTTTTTCTCTGGGTAAAATGGATTACTTTAATGTTCACAACTTGGATATGCATTTTACTGATGATTTGATGATTGATGACTGTGTAATTGACCTTCTAGACCTACAATTTAGTCATGTTAATAATACTATTGCATGTACAAATTTTAATCATGTTGACTCTAACACTTAGCATGGATTCCAGAGTGCACACTAGAAAAGATGGTTGGGAAATACTCTATTTTGCCAATACATAAGTTACCCGTATATGTCTCTAGACGTTCAAAGATCTTTGATAAAAAGTTCAAGAGTAAAGGGTTCTTGAAAATAATAAACCAAATCAGCATTTAAGAAGACTCTCATGATCTCCCGGGGTGAATGAGTCTCTGAAAAACATATAAATCTACCAGTAATGGATTCATTTGTGAATACTATTTTAATTTAATTGCTAGATGAAAAATCTCATGCATTCATAATCATAAAGTGGTTTTCCCATCATAATAAGATATAGTATTTCAATAAGAATTTTCCAAACATAGGGTATCATTTACGAACAGATATACGCTTCTTATTGGCATATTTGTTGCAGATTGCGGCGCAGAGGTTATTTGTGTCGCAATCGGTGACTTATTTGACACGCACAAGATAGGTCTAAAAAAAGGGGTGTGGGCGTGGAAAGGGGTGAACTGAGAGAACTGTCTCATTTATCATTTTTTACGCCTGTTTTAGGTGTAGCAAGTGGTCTAAATCTACACCAGCAAGGGAGCTGGCATAGATTTCGACAAGTGTAAAGTCCACCTAAGTTTGGACTTAGAGGCCGGCATAAACCTCTACATAATTTAGGAGGATGAACCGCTATCACAGGAGAGATGAAACCGGAGTCTAAATCTCCGGTATTTTTAATTATCCCCCCTAGTGCTATAGAGTGCACTTTTGCTTTTTACAGAAGTTTTGAGGATTCTCTATAGGTTACTTGGCCTATTGTTAAAGGGGTTATCCCATCTAGAACATTTATGCTCTTTTTTCCATAACAGCATCCTGAAATGAACGGTGAGCACGCTGTGCATAATTGGCGCCCTCTGCATTCACTGCTATGGGGCTTCCAAAAAGAGTTTCTAAAAGTCCCATAGAAGTAAATGTAGAGCAATCCGCGCATATGTGGCCTCCCCTCCATTCATCACTATGGGACCTAGCTGTGAATGGAGAGTGGCTGCGGATACCAGTCTTGCTCGCCATTTAATTCAGGGCCCCATTCTTGAAATAAGAGCTGGTCCCAGAGAGGTGAGACCCAAACCTACCAACATTTATGGCATATCTTATCATTATGCCATAAATGTCCCAGATGGGAACACCACTTCAGGCCGCAGCAATGGCTTTTTTTCTGGCAATCCTACCATAAAACCAATTTTTTTCTAGTATCTTCTTATTGCACATGCTAAAACAGGGCAACTAAATAAATAGTTTCACTTCACCAATATTCCTAAATTAAGAAATTAGAGTTTCCAAAAAATTGTACTGGCAAATACTTCAGAATGTAAACTTATGAGCACTACTATATACTGGGTAACTAGTATTGAGCGAACTTGCGATTTTATCTAAGAGTTCCGTAATAGATTCCGTTACCACGGACCATAACAGAATTCTATAACTGCATGCAACACGGAAGCATATAAGGCTTCATTCACATTTCTGTCTCAGTGTCACGTCTGTGAAAAAAACCATACGTGTTTCATCCGTGAAGCTATCCGTGAAGGATCTGTGTTGGTCTGTGTTTCTGTTTTCACCATTTGTGTGTCATCCGTAATTCACTGACGTTGCTCAGCTGAAAATTCATTTCCCAAAAATGTTAACTGCATGAATATAACTTTGAACATAACTCTCACTAAACACACCAACGACCTCCAAATTATTAATATTTCAAAACGTATCTTGACTGACACGGAGATGGGGTTGCTACCTAGAGGGCTATCCTTTTTCCCAGATTGTAAATTCAATCCCTTTAACTGGGTCAAAGACATCAACTTGTTTATTAGAAGATTGAAATGGAAAAAATGTTTCATGACACATGACCGTGATCAGTGCCAGAAGAGTATTGAAGAGGAGGAGTTAAATGATGTGAGACTCCTAGCTGACCTCCTGGAAAAAGGACAGAGAGCAATAGGCATAGGCTTCTTTACTAAACTGAAATTGCCCTCAAGAAGAAATTCACCTACCAATGACTACTCTCCACTTGACTCGTTCTTGACAGCGGTGACAGAAAGACTTAGATCATTATGTAAAGACTGTCAGGACAAGACCAACCTCACCTCAGCAGAATCTGAGGCCTTAGGTACCCTACAAGATGACAAAAAGATCATCATAAAACCCTCTGATAAATGGGGTAACGTGGCGATCCTAGACACAGATACCTATAAAGGAATGTGTCTACGGATTCTGGAGGACAAGGCCTGCTATGCCAGGCTAGACTCAAATCCAATAGTAGGCTTCAGGGATGAACTGGTGAAAATTCTCAGTGAAGCAAAAAGGGAACATTTGATTACCAATACAGAATATGCTTTCCTGTTACCTGAAAACCCCATATTACCCGCATTTTGTAGCCTGCCAAAAATACATAGGGGTGAATCCCTTGAAAGGCAGTCCAATTGTTTCAGTGTTGGGAGTTTGACAGAAAAGATAAGTGTCTATGTATATGAGATTCTGCGTCTGTTTGTCATCAGTTTACCCTCGTATGTGGGGGCTTTTTGGCAGAAAGGGGCTCACATCTCGACTTACACAATGAGTCTGTCATTAAATTGTTGCATTTCATTTTGAAACACACATTGTCTTGTATTTGACAGACAGTTCTTGCACCACCTCAGGGAAGTTGCAATGGGTAGTCCATGTGCCCCTACGTTTAAAAATCTCTATCTGGGCTGGTGGAAGAAGAAAATTGTCTTTGGTGAGACTGAATCAATGGACCTCGGCTATCACGTTATGGCTGAGGTTCATCGACGATGTGTTCATTCTATGGAATGGCAGTGGCACCAAACCTGATTTCAAAGACTTTGTGTCTTCTCTCAATAACAACAATCTGGGATTTTTCTTTACTAGTGAAATAAACAACTCAAAACTTACCTTCTTAGATCTCTCAATCAGTGTTGGACTGGATAGAAAATAATGACAAAAATGTTCAGGAAACCTACAGCCACCAACACCCGGCTTAGGTGGGAGAGTAGTCATCCACTCCCACTGAAGCAGGGTATCCCAAAAGGACAGTACCTCAGGGCGAGGCGGAATTGTTCCGAGTGGAAAGATTTTAAGCTCACGGCCAATGAGTTACAGACCAGATTTAGACAAAGAGGATATCCACAGAGACCCCTTAGGAAAGCATACCAACATGCAGCGGCCTGTGACAAAGAGACTCTGTTGCATCCTAAACCCCGTGTGACTGATGACTCCAAAATAAGAATCATAGGCACATATGATCAAGCAGATAAGGAGGTACCGGAAGTCCTTAAAGAATACTGGGGGATCCTGAGGTCTAACCTGGATATTGGGCAGCTTGTCGGAGATTACCCACTCATTACCTACCGACGTGGCTGTAATCTAAGGGATAAATTAGTGCATAGCACATTTGTTACCACAACTCAAAGCACTTGGCTTTCAAGTAAACCATCTGGCATCTACAATTGTGGAGGATGTGTGGTCTGCAAGGCGATCAAAAATGGCAAAACCATAGTGAGCAGCATAACTAAAAGGAGTTACACTATAAGATCCTTTATCAATTGCAGAACGGTGGGTGTAATATACGTAGCAACATGTATCTGTAATCTACAATATGTTGGGAAAACAAAGTGTGAATTCAGGAGGCGTAAAGGTGAACACTTGCGGGATATAGCTAAGGAAGCTGATACTCCCTTCGCCCAGCATGTCCTGAAGCATCATCCTGGCATGATGAATTGCATTAAATTCCAAGGCATTGAACACGTAAGGGCATTTACAAAGCTGGTAATGTGAAAAGCAGGGGTGCACGTACTGCGGCCCCTGAGCCGCATCCGGCCCCCAGAGCCATGGCTTGTGGCCCCCATCCTGTTGGGCAGAAACACAGCTGATCAGCTGTGTTTCTGCCCGCAGCGCCACATCACAGAGCATAACAGCTCCTGCTCCCACACTGTAGCAGAAGCAGGACGGGTCCCCAGCTGTCAGAGACAGCGGTGGAGCCGAGGAGGAAGCAAAAGCAGTGTCCCCCAGAGGTGTTTTTTAAAGACAACTTGGGGGACATACAGTGCTGCAAAAATATATAAAAAAAAAAAAAAGAAAAGATTTTTTTTTGTAAAAAGATGTCAAATAAATAAATAAATAAAAAACAAGTAAAAGAAAACTATGAAAAGGAAAAAGTGCAAAATAAAATAGTTAATATTATGTGGCAAAATCTATTTAAAAAAAGTAATAATAAAGTAATGATAAAAAATTTAGAAATGCAAAATAAATAAAATACAAATAAAAGGAAAAAAACTAAATGTGCAAAATAAAAAAAAAATTGTAAAATACATAAAAGAAAAAAACGCCCACAGCAACCAAAAGCATTACAATTTTCACCCCCTTCATGTGAAACTATACATATTGTATGATACATCGATCCAACACATATAGGGATCTAATTATAATAATTTGCATATTTAATAATGAGCTATATTTTGAATAAAAATGACTTAAAAAAAGAAATTGTACAGTTTCCCACTAATAAAACTAAAAAAAATGCAATAAAAAAGCTGCAAAAGTTATTTTGGTAGTCCAAAAAATATGAACCATGTGTGCTAAATTACAAAAAAGTGACTGGTCATTAAGGCCTTTTCAGGCCTGGTAATTAAAGGGTTAACCAATAAGTGCTTTTCGGGCTAGTAAAGCCTCATACACACGACCGTACCTTTTCTTTTGGTCCAAAGGACACCAGCCATGTGTGTTCTGCATTTTGCGGACAGCACACGGAGTGTTAAAGTGAATGGGTCCATATCCAAGCCACATAAAAAAAATGCGGTTCAGATGTGGACTAGAGATGTCGCAAACATAAAATTTTCCGTTCGCGAACGGCGAACGCGAGCTTTCACAAATGTTCGTGAACGAGTGAACCAGGCGAACCGAATTCAATAGGCAGGCGAATTTTATAACCCACAGGGACTCTTTCTGGCCACAATAGTGAGAAAAAGTTGTTTCAAGGGGACTAACAACTGGACTGTGGCATGCCGGAGGGGGATCCATGGCAAAACTCCCATGGAAAACTATTTGGGTTTTAATCCATAAATGGCATAAATCACCTAACATTCCTAAATTGTTTGGAATAACGTTCTTTAAAACATCCAGTGTGTGTATACGATTAGGTATATGTCACTGCCAGTTCTGTGAGAAGGTCAGACAGACGTTCTCCCCTACCTTTTGTATGACGTTCTTTGTTTTGGTTTCACTTTGTCAGCTCCTTTCCTTCTGCTAGGTATCACTCATTTAGACTAATCGTCTTCCTTTATATTCCCTCCCATACTGCCTCACTTTGCGGTTTATACTACTTCCTGGATGAAGTGTTCACTGCTGGAGGCTGCTGCTGTTTGCTCAGATAAGTCTTTTCCCTTTATTGTGTTTCCTTGCTGGCTTGATTCTAGGTGACCCTGACTCCG